>JAHQIW010002518.1:0-71133 GCA_019055375.1 Parelaphostrongylus tenuis
TGGCTACACTAAAAACTCACCTTCATTATTACGCTCTCTCTTGTAGCAGTAAAAAGAAGATTAAGTTATGCAAATTGGATATTTTCGTTATCCACGTTCTTTCTTCGATCCCTTGGAAAACCGCCGCCGTTTGATTTTTTTTTTTTACTACCCGTCCCGCAATTATCTATGACCTAAAATCTCAAAAATTTCAATATCTTATTTTTGTTTTCGAAATGGCTTTATTATCGCGCTGTAACCGAAAAAAAAAAATAATTAATTCTCATCCAAACAATTTTGATGAACAAGCTTATCCTTTAAGATTTAGTAACCATTCGATAGCTTAAATTTTCACAATCCCAATAATATATTTGCTTTTTGAAATAGAAATTTTTGATACGCTATAAGCAGCCAAGAAGAAGGTTAAGTTTCGGCAGCGCGACATTGGCACGCACAACCACGGCTCGTTGCCGGTATTTGGGGTAGATATCGCAATATTGCCACTAAGCCACAGCGCTTTTTTTCCCGATATCGATTTTGAAATACGCAATCTTTTTCTTACTGTTTACAATGCACTAACAAATCTTTTCGAGAAACCAAAAATCTGATTGAGTTTGGCGAAAATATTCTACCGAATAGTTTACTGAAACTTTGTAGGAAAAATTTGTCCAGCGAGAAAGTGTTTGGATGAGAAACACGATTTTATTTTTGTTGTTAAAGCGCCCCAAAAAAAAGCCATTTTCAAAAAAAAAAAAAGTAAATTTTCAATTTTGTGGAAATCTAAGTTTTCAAATGACTATTCAAAATCTCGAGCAACAACCAAAAGATACATCTATCCCAAGGCTGGTCAGAGTACGGATAACGCAAAACGCACCCCACTCGTTGTTAGGTGTAAGGTTTGTGTTGAAAGCGGACAAAAGGATTGGAAGCAATGAGCAAGATTTCAACCACACCGAAATGAGGAGATAAACACGTAGCTAATATATAATATCATAAGTGTAATCAGATATTTTCCAAAATTCTATACGCTGCGATAATCTGAACCGCTTTACTTTCAAGCGAAAACATCAGCAGTTTCTTGCCATATAGTAGAAGTTAACATGGTTACCCATCCAGCACATGAGACAGTTTCCCATAGGTAAGTACTAGAGAAGAGATATGGCCCAACGATTTTTCAAGAAGCGGAATGATGCCAGTGATAGCTAAGATTTTAAAAAATAAATAAACCATTCTCAAATAGTGCATGCAACAATATGGTGTAACTGGTTTATGGATATTCGTTCTTCAGCACTGTACTTATACTTGATTGGATATTCAAGCATTTCACCTGTTTAAAACAACGAATTAGCAATAAGTGAATAGATACAACCTCGCTTTTTGAAAAACTCTCACTTCAATGAACAAGTGATAATAATTTCGGTAAGAAAAGTTTACGAGAAAAAGCACTCCTACTCTAACGGAAAATTTTACAAATCTACCAGTATTCAGTCCGGAAATTTACAAAAATTCCTACTCACCTACATTGTTTCGTATACAAACACCGCCGACCCGATCTTACATCGACGGGAGAGAAAACAATGTTTAAACCTCTTGTAAACTGCCCCAGCATTTCCCATGGCAGGGTCCACCCCTCATTACCCTTTCCAAAGGCTCAATTGTGGTTTGGTGCATAGTCTTCAACCCCAGAAATCGTCCATTTCGGATTGAACACTTCTTTTTTCAGATTTCGAGTTTTGCTCGTGTCTAATTATCCTTGTGATTTAGACGGATTCTTTTGGAGTAAAAGAAAGAAAATTTGACAAAGAAAAGCACATGTGAGAGCAGTGGTTAGAGGTGCTTTGCGTCGCACAAGCGGGTCAATAGTTCGATCTCGCGCTCATGGTCTCATCTATCCCTCTCTGGCGCTATCTATCCCCATGGAGATCGTTAAATTAGTACCAGACTGTTTCTCAGGACTTGTCTGGGAAAATAAGCAGCACTGACTCAGTTCAATGGGAAGCCATCGTGAGTGATTGTAAATGCCAGATATGGATTCGGAAAACCGAAAACGAATTAAAAAAAATGAAGGCGAATGCATGACGCATCACTCAGGCTTGATCAACGCCGAGAGCTCTATCCTTTTTTATCCTTTAATCCCTCTGTTGGTGATTCTAATGTGCACTGGGCTGAACCATATGTCGGAAGTACAAGACAAGAAACGTACTTTGAACATGAATGAGTCCTTTTGACTCTATCATAACCTCTCATCGACTGTTGTTTACATCACTCATTATTGTTTTTTTAGAGAATGAAAAACTTGTTTTCGACTTCTTTCGATATCGCAGGACCTATGTTATGTATGACTCTTCTGCGATTACGGGCGCGCTTTCGCGTGCATCAGTGCATCACTATCTACTGCTTTCAATTGAACGTAAGGATACAGAAATAAAGTCAATATTTGTTGCGGAACAGCCTGGTAAACAACTAATATTAACATATGATCTGATAACATCTTGAGCCTTTCATGATGTCTGTTATGGCACTGACATCAACGCGGTTTAGTAGCGATTGATGTTTTCTAACACCACACACAATAGCGAAACGTTCCGAAATGTGACGGAATAACATAGACGCATAGCAAGAAACAAAAAAGTGTCAAAATTACTACGAAATTGGATAGGATAGCCGTATTATGGAGCAGATTGTCAGCAGAGAAACACGACTATTTGCCAAGTGAACATTTGGGCCGATATGAATCTGGAGTTAACTGAATGCGAGTGTGCTAAAAAATGTTAAGCTTTTCAGTACCATGTGTATCAAGAGTGGTACACTTGCATTTTCGTGATTCTCACGGTCGAGAACAGATTTCTAATAAGACTTTTAGCACTGATTTGATAGCTGAAATTTTGACAGTTTTGCTTGGCTCATGAAGACGCTTTTCTAGTCGGTTATAACAGCTCAAGGATGATTACACTCTTTTCTCTTTGGAGTGTATCGGGTTAATTTGCACTCGTGCGCTGCCTGGCGATAGGTTGATAATGGCGATTATTAGTACGGATTTGAATTTTGAATTCTCAGTCGAAGTTTGTTTAGTGGGCTGTATTAACGAGTAGCAAAAATTACATTTTGCTCTCGGACTGTTTTTGAGTTGCTTCGATATCGTTTATGCTTGGCTTTTCACTGGTGTTATGGAAGTCATTCGCAGCTCAGAAAATGAACAATCTAAAAGCCGGTTTTGTTTCTCCCACATTGATTTTTTAGTGCGCTGTAGCAACGAAGTTAGGATCAAGCTTCACACTTTGAGTAATTAGCCCGTCGCTCGAATATCGCAGTGAGTGTATTGGTACTCGTATAGTGACATGCTTACGCTGGAGACAATATTTGATGAAAGAAAGGGCCACGTCTCCTAAAATTTCCCGCCTTTCCAGTACGAATGTCACATCAGTGGGGAAACAATGTATCTCCATTTCTTATTTCTTGTTTTTTGACGTTATGCAAAAGAGTAATTCAAAACAACATTTTCTTCAATGTGTGAACGTTTTCAAGAAGCTTATGTGGTGTGAGTTTTAGTACGCACCCGGGAAAATCTTTGACAGAGCCGACTTTCATCAAATTGTAGAGCACTTTTTTTGGAGAAAGTGCTATCAGCTATATGAACCAGCCGCATGGATTAATCCTTCGGACACTAACCAATTTGTCATTGCTGTAAATGTGAGCACATTATATTAGGCTGAGGAACAAGTTCGTAACACCTGCTGCACAAAATCAAAAATTTATGTTTGTTTCACACAGAATCGGCTATTGTGAATTCATGGCAATATCCCAAAGGTTTTTTTATAGAATATTCTTAGGGTAACGATAGTTATAGTCGACGATACGTTAAGAGAAAAGTACCCGAACATTAATTTGCTGTAAGCGCTCGCTGTTTTAAGCAAGACAGATGCCAAACCCACATACCTCACATCGCAACGAAGACTAAAGAAAGTTTGATGAATTGGAGGAAGTTGTTGGTCCTTGCGGCATCTGGCCTACAGTCCAGGACGCAGCGACGTCCGACTATGGTCTTTCCTGCTCATGGAACATTTCCTACGTGGACGCCGATTTGAGACAGTTGATCAAACTAGTTGGCAGAAGATTGTGAATAATGGTGGTCTTTATTCTGAACACTAATTCATGGTGTTTTTGATTAAATTTATGTATAAGCTTTGAATTTTTCCGCCAGTGTCAGGAACTTTTTCCGCAACTCAATACATCTGCAGAGAAATAAGCTGATTCGTTTGAAAATAACGTGGTAATGATAAAATGTGAAAGGAAAGCTGAAGAACTACTTATGGAATAGATCTTAATCTTTAATATTATTATATAGAGAAGCCTACATTCTTCGTAACCTCTGGGAAGATCTTTCTAACGGCCTCAGACTTTGAACGAAGTATCCTAACTTGCAGCAAACCTTGGTGATCGAAATAAAAAACCACTAGGATCTATGCATCCTCTCTAAAAGAATGTACGGTTATTTTCGTCCCCAATTGAATGCCAGTTTCTAGAGATCGCGAGCCTTCACTACGCGTCCTTAGAGCACCTGCTCGATAGCTGGAATTCCCCTTAACGACGACTCTTCTTTTTTTTTATCAGTTTCCTGACGATAACACTTACCCATGTTTTCTGACAATGATACTTACTCGTTTAGTAGGGAACTGAGAAGCTTTTGTGGGGCATGTGTATATTGTAGGAAGAGTAAAACTACACGGAAGGAAAGTTCTAGTTTGGAAATAATATATATAATATATAAGGTGGTATGATTCGTTGCAAGGAAGACAATGAACTATAATATGACAACTAGCAGTTTGATGAGCTACTATACGAAGCGTTATATGAAGATCGACTATTGAAGCATTTCTGGAATATTCGCACTGGAATCTAACAGTCCTTATGTTTTTCCCACTTTTTCAGAAATAACAATATGTTCTTGAATCTCGAAAATGTATAATACGGGAAGGTTCTCTTAGGAGATATTTCATAGCACAAGTCGAATTACCTCTATTTAAATAGCAGTTCGTCATTTTTCCGGCACTGAACAGCATTCCAGGAGAGATAGCCAACCGCTGGGGATGACATCCTAATCAAGATGATGACATGCTAATATACTATACATATATATATATATGTATATATATATATACATATATATGCACACACAAATATACACGCACATATACATATATGTATGCACATATGTATACATTGATTTATAGGCATATATATATATATATATATATAATATATACATATGCACATATGGAAGTATTTTCAGCCTTTTATTTAATCCGTCACCACAGTTTTTTTTTTCACTGTGCAGATCCCATTACTTCTAACATTCAATTCGTTTTTTCGCCTTCTTCTTGAACACCGTAAAATACTGGTAGATCGAGTCATCTTGTAATCTCGAGGATAGCCTTGCTATGGCGTTCCATAAGACGCTGTTGCTGGACTGCAGGAGAGAAGTGAGGGTGGAGGGGAGGGGGTGGAGCTCGGCTCATGTCGTGATCAACGTCACAACCACTCGGCCACGGCGCCCCCCCCCCCTTTCCCCCCTATATATGTATTTATATAATTTATAACAATGTACATATATATGTATATACATATATATATATATACAATGTTCTCTACCGAACCGGGCGATTTCAGTCAATCTTTGCTTTTTCGCTATAAGCATCAATATCTTTTATCAGAATGTACATTACTGGGCTAAATCGTTTCAATGAGCCAATATGATGACGTCTGGCTCGTGTGGCGTAGTGTTAGAGGTGTCTTGCAACACACTTACGTGTCCGATAGTTCGATCCCGTGCTCAGAGCTCACCAGGCCTTCCATCCCTTCGGGGTTGATCCAGAGGATAGCACCACTGACTTGATACATCGGCGGGGCTACAACGAGTCATTGTAAAGGCCAGATGTGCATCCAGTCACCTCTGAGGCTTGACGAAATCGAATGCATGGCGTACCCCTGAAAAACTGATCAACGTCGATAATACTATTCTTTATCTTAATTGATGACGTCGTTACCGTCGGCTCATTTACTGTGATACTGTCGTCAGGAATTTCCCTGCATTCGGCAGCAAGCGTGTACGCTGGCGACATCGTAACGAGGACATCCACTAGCTAATCAATCCTTCTCTGTATAAATGCTACTGATTGAGGGATGTGCTTCTAATGCTCTGCTTTTCTGGTAGATACTCGGTAAAGTTGTGGTAGCGCGCGCCGTCGGTGTGGGTGAGACTAGATTCAACTCCCGTATGAGGTACAAGGTGCTGTTGCTCATATATACTTATCTTTCTTCACTGAAAAATTAATAACTGGAAAAAAAATCTCTGAGCAGAACACTGATTGATTTCTTAGAACAAATAACATGATTAATTTCCTGGAATAAAGAACAGTTAATTTAACGAAAGTGTTGAATTGTGAAAAAAGATATCGAGCAGCCCTCTTTTAACTCAAAGTATATAAAAAGACACAGGATCATCACCAACGAGATTTATTTAACGTAATACCAATAACCTTTATGACTTGGCCTTGTTTGAAGCTTAGAAGAACCTAACTAATACAAAATTCCCCTAGTCCCAACCTCATCAGAAGAAGAACTTTTCCTCGTTCGCATATCAGACACATTTGGGCACTTACCGATTTCGTAGGAAAGTGTTGAGAAACTCTTTTCATTTCTAGCCAAAGTCCCGCTCAAATCAAATTTACAATACATATCCGATCGATCAATCGCGATCCTCTGACGAGAACGGCAGTATTAACAGGAAATGCTTAAGTCGAAAAAGTTGGTTGAAATTGTTCAAAAATTTGCCAATTATCTGCTATCATTTCGATCTGAACGTGTTATGGTTGGAAGTGGCAAGAGTTTTCCCAACGTTTTACTTACAAAGTTGCGAGCACAGATAGAATATCGTCAGAGAGTCGGATGGAAAACAATTAGTAAAGTTTGAAAAATTCAGTCTATAACAGAACAGCGAGGTTCACTGAAGAATCCGCCCCCTGAAAAAAAATTCCAATAAGATTGAAGAGATGAGAGTGGATCCTCTGACGAAGACGAAACATCTACCAAAAAACTCACTGTTTCATTCCTCTGTTATCTAATGTAAAGCAGCCGCAGAGAGTATTGCATGTGAGCAATGAAAATGTCTAGTTTAAAATAAAAGAATCATCTTGAGGTATGGCGCCAGGTCACGCGTAATCGTGAATTACCTCCACCCTTCTGAATTGGACGAAGTCTTTTCAAAGGCTCAACAAAAAAACAGTAAATTATTTAACATGATCAATTGAATAGAGAGCATATTTTGTTAAGTCCTCCTTCTTAAGACTCATTATTTGGTTTTCGGGAAAAAATCGGAATCGATTGAGAAGTTATAACTTGCATTCCGTGGTAGAGCGATTTTGTGAAACTCAGAACTGTTTTCAACTAGTGTCATATAATCCAGTCAAATGTTTTCACACACTACTCACTATTTTCGAGCACTTACCCTAATAAGATAAGAATTACATAAACGGAAGTGGTTGACTGAGTCAGCCGTGAATTGAACAGCGGATTTACTGCATATTGGCTATTTATGTTTTTATATAGTGGAGATTTTCTTTGTCAATTTTCATAACCTAACGAAGAATTTCTTTCTTAATTTCCATAACCTATTAGCATCAACTATATCAAGCAAATAGGATTATTATGAAGTGCACTGTGGCAATGTGTACTTAACGTCTAGTCTCCGAGGCAGCTATTGGTACCACTGAATAGAGATAGCAATGTGAGTTGTTTCAAATGAGAATTATATTCGTGTACGGTTAAATCGACTGATTTCTTGAACAACAACGGTGTGAATGTTTGGAGACTTAACTGGCTTTTTGACAATATTTCTCAATGATTAGCAGAATTTCCAATAATGTGTCCTATTAGTTCAGAGTCATTGTTAGTTTTATAGTAGTGTTAAAGGGTGGTTGCAGTAAGTTTTTATGGTTTATTTTCGGCACCAACTCTTTATTAACCCTTTGCGAACGAAGTCATAAATCGATTTTCGCAAGCCGCAAGCGATTTTTATTAATTAACAAGATTTTTTCTTTGTTGTGGATGAAACAAGATCTTCTGTATTGCTCTGATGAGACATAATTTTATTAATAACACATGCGTTTTTTGTGGAAAACATAATACTTATAAGCGATGAAAGTTGTGAATGTGAAACGTAATTTTGTTTCCGCTTCTTACAACGCATTATAAGATCTTCTTAGAAACTAGATTTTGAAATTGACAATATTTGTGCTATTGAATTAGTATCACTATAGTCTAATAAAAAGCGATACGCGGACATCATCCGAGCAAACAACAAACAAGTATGAAACATACATTTATTTTGGCTGCTCCAACGCATATGAAAATTCCAAAGTCAAGCATAGTATTGAAATAATTGAAATATGAGCTCTTGAGTGATTGTTGAAAATATGTACGATAAAATTTTGTTTTAGAGAGAAAGGACTTCTAAAAGACTGAGGGATCGAAATGTCTCTCACTGCCCGCAAAATGTTTTTTCACAACGCTGAATGAAAATAAAAATTCCTAGTTCTCTCACTACCTTCTTCACAGTGTTCAGATGTTTCATATATACCTATGAGAAGTGACTGCAAAAGTTCGACCTCAGACGGGAGTCGAACTCGCGTTTCATCGATACCGGGACGCTTGCTACACTACATCGTGTGAGGTACATTCGCCACACCGCTCATTCTTCAGTGTCTCTATGTTAGCTGTCAGCCACCAATCTTTAACAGGTTGTGGGGGTGGTGGGATAGTCCAGATATGGCAGCCGAATGCAAGATTAAATCGGAAAGTCTTCCTGTATAACGGACAGATGACAGGGTGCTGTCAATAAATCTATTTCTCGTACTCTTTTGCTCACCACTGAATAAAAACTTAGCATTTTCTTGAGAATAAAGATGAGGTGATTAATGAAAAAGGATAAAGCTCTCGGCGTTGATCAATCCTTGAGGAATGCGCCATGCATTCGACCTCAATTTTTAACTTCGTTTGAGGTGATTGAATGCATATCTGGCCTTTACAATGACTCTCGGTGGCCTCCCGCTGAACTGAGTCAGTGTTGCTTATCCTCCCAGACAAGTCTGAGACCTGCCTGGGTACCAATTTACCGACCCCGGAGGGATGGATGGCTTGGTGAGCCATGAGCGCGAGATCGAACCATTGACCTCGTGTGCGACGCAGAGCACCTCTAACCACTGCGCCACATGCGCTCATGAGGTGATTACCAACCAGATTTATTTAGTGCATATAGTTTTCTTAGCTGCTTCTCTTCTCTATTTACTTTTTTAACGATACCCAAGACTTCCTGTCTATTGACGTCGGCATGCTTCAATATAATTCCTCATTTTCTTCTTTAAACCAAACGCGAGGTGTTACATTAAACTTTATTTTCACAGCTAACGCTTCGGCAGTTCGCCTTCTCCAAAGCTTGGAAAGGTCAAATTGCCTGCACTCCAATCAGTCAAACACCTCCATTACTCCTTTAGAAAAAAAATCACCAGACCTAGATTTCAATCGCATCAAGCACAAAATCAACTCTCAACATACCCACCGCTTCTTATATGTGCTTCCACGAATGATTCAAGTGGAGATCACCGGAAGGACATCACATAGGCTCATAATGCACCCTACCTATCAAAACAACAGTCTTACATACTGACTCATGTCACGAGTGATACGAGGCATTCCTCCCTACGGTTTATGGTTGGATTGGTCGTGTTAATTCAGAAAGCTTCCAAAATCTTTTGCGCGATGGATGTTTTTTGTTCCTGCGCAAGGATGGTGAGTTCGACCTCAAAATCAACTCCGTCGTGTTTCTGTTCTCTATGCGTTTCCTAGCGGGGTGTTCCGCCTATTAAGACGATTAATCTCTCTTGATCTTAAGTTTCAAAGAAGCGTCTTAATAGACAAAACACCCCGCTAGGGACGCACGAGAGAACAGAAACACGACGTAGTTGATTTTGAGATCGAGGTCACCATCCTTGCGCAGGAACGAAAAACATTAGCGCAAAAGATTTTGGAAGCTTTCTGAATTAACACGACCAAATCCAACCATAAACCGTAGGGAGGAATGCCTCGTTAATCACTTGTGACATGAGTTAGTATGTAAGATAGTTGTTTTGATGGGTAGGGTGAGTTATGAGCCTATGTGATGTCCTTCCGGTGATCTCCACTTGAATCATTCGTGGAGCACATATAAGAAGCGGTGAGTTTGTTGAGAGTTGATTTTGTGATTGACGCGATTGAAATCGAGGTTTGGTGATTTTTTCTAAAGCAGTAATGGAGGTGTTTGACTGATTGGATACAGGCAATTTGACCTTTCCAGACTCTGAAGAAGGCGAACTGCCAAAACGTGAGCTATTAAATGAAGATTATTGTAACACCTCGTGTTTGGCTCAAAGAAGAAAATCAGGAATTATATTGAAACATGCTGAGGTTAACAAAAAGTCGTTTTTGGGAAAAAACTTCTTTCAACAAAGAATGCTTTTAGAAATTCATGTATGACTACATTCCGTCTCAAAAATGTTAACCTTTTGAGTGGCGACAACGTGAAAAGAGTTTATGCAATTCGTGTGGCTTGCAAACTCCTTTGGCTTTTCAGTTTCTTAAAGTGCACTTTCTGAAGCTGTTTAAGTGCATACACAAAGCTTTTTTTGCATGATCTCGAACAGTTGAGCGTGTACATTGATTCACTGAGTCCAACTCAGCGTCATGAGTGAGAAGGACGCATGCTACTTCTTTCGTCTTCGAGAACGAACTGCCTACAACGAATTTCTCGAAACCAGCATCACTTCAACCATCGTCAATCCTTTCATGGCCTTGATATTTTAAATTAAATTCGGCTTAATAATTGCGGATTCATGACGATTTCTATCTTGGCATTAAATTTGTGAGCGATGAAATTTGTCGAAGGAACCATTGAAAACTGATACATTTATGAGAAGTGCAGGTGTGTGGCAATGTATATCAAGTACTAAAGAGAATTATTCCTAAATATATATATATATATATATATTTATGTATGTATACATATGTATATATATTACATGTTATCATTTATATGATATAATATATATAAAGCAAAATTAAAACTTCTTCACTAATTTTAGAGAAACTAATTTGCTTACGGGATGTGTACAACGCTACCGTTTGCATATTTTATTTGTTGAAGGTAATTAGAATTCTTTTCTTAGCTAAGCAGTAGTTGTTAGGAGTGTATACAGAATTGCAGTGAAATTATAGGGTACATATCGTACACAAACAAGATTTATTGCTTAGAGATGCGGAGTAAAGCAATGCATCAATTGAAAGCTAAGGGTGCAGGGGCTAAGGTATGAATTTTCATTAGAATTTTCAAGAAGATTACACCTTTATAAGCTGCAAAAATCATCATTAAACTCACAACCACCATGATTGTCGAAACTGTGATGTTTTCTGTGTGAACGTTTAAAGGAGGGGACGTGAAGTTTGACATATGCAAAACGTAGTCTCTTTTGAAGGCAAAAATTGATGCACGACTGAAAACGGTGGAAAACGTCAATTTCATAGTTGCAGCCACTTGTATGATAAATTATGTGAAAACGTGGGTGCATGGTATCACACTGTTTCGCCACCATTCGTTTAATTTGCCAGATCTGTGAACTACAGAGCGCATGTGGAGCAGTGGCTAGAGGCACTTTGCGTCGCACACATTGTCGATAGTTCGATCTCGCGCTCATGGCTCATCAAGCCATCCATCACTCCTGGGTCGGTAAATTGATACCAGACTGGTCTTAGACTTGTCTGGGAGGATAAGCAGCGCTGACTCGGTTCCGCGGGAGATTATGCGAGTCATTGTGAAGGCCAGATATGCATTCAATAACCTCAAATAAAATTAAAAATTGAAGACGAATGCAGGGCAAATCCTTCAGGGATTGATCAACGCCGAGAGCTCTATCCTTTATCCATTATTATTATTTATCCATTATCATTATTTATCATTAATAACTACACAGCTCGAACTGTATATACGCGGAGTAATAAAGCTTCTTACACATTGGATTAACTATCATGATGACCTTCCGTGGTTTCAACGCCTTTTGATGGCTTAGAAAGGTGCAGCAAATTTTTGTTGTAGGGCATTTCTTTAGCATTGAGTTATGTTTTCGTGCGTACATAGCAGACTACGTGCAGCCAGCTTATAGCAATAAACAGCATAGTTGAAGCGACTGATTGAAAGAGTGTGATGTTTCTGATGTACTTCTTGTGAGCAACGCCTAACGAGGCACTCTTCTATGCAAAAGAACTAATGATGTTTTGGGTTATTGATTGATTCAGTAATTCAAACAGGCAAATTCGGTACAGTAACATTTTTCTTCCATTTCCACTCAATCTTATATTTCATGAAAAGCACTGATTTTGATTACAAAAAAAATAAATTTAAATTGACTACTGTTGTTCTAAAGACTTGAAATAGTGCATAACAGTAGGAAGAAATAGAGTAGTGAAAAGGCCACAAGAGATGTGCCGATGGCCTTTCGCGATTTAGAAGTGCGAGAAAATTTACCGTGCATACGCGTCTTCAAAACGCAAAAACGTTCGTAACAATCTACAGGAATAGGGCATCATACTGAAGAATGACCAAAGACATTCCTTTCACGATCTACCACAGATATACTGAATATTTTCGTCCGAAAGTGTTAATATGTAGAGAAAAGTGGGAACTTTCGACAGAAAAGCTCACTATATGGAAGACTAGCTTCCGATTGGCGTGTGCACTTTCGTTCCACACAATATAAGAAAATATTTGTGCGCTCAGTTTTTGATCAACACTATTAAAAGCACACTTCCAAGCTAAACTAGCACAAACGTGAAACAATGATTAGTCTGAATTTGGCTGATTTCTCACAATGTGTCACATAAGACTGGTGGTGACCTTTCCATAAAATTATCAAAGGTGGAGTTTTTTTTTTTTCAAAATATCCACGCTGTTGAATTGTTTCATATTAGATTCTTGATGCATACGAATATCAATCGGCTCTCAGACATAGTATGATATGTATGTCTTAGCTCTGACGAAGGCGATGTCGCCGGCACGTTAGCTGCATGCTTCATATTTATTTATATCTTTATTAGTTTAGACTAATCATTTTGTATGGCACTTTATGGCACTATTGCAATAACAAGTCAACAGAAGCTCGATGTGAGCTGCACACATCAGACATAGAGGATTACCTTTTCGTTATGAACACTCTACAACATCACGTGATTGCTCATTTTCAGTCTCAGGCTTGGCATTAGGGTTCTGTTCCCGTTGAAAACGTATCACAGTCAGCTCTCCCCTTTTTTGATTAATGGGAGGAAGCGAACGATGTCATGTTTATCGTGCAGAGAACCGCGATTACTACGTATGCAATGCATTAACACTTTCAGTCAACTCTCCTACTAAACTTCGATAATCAGCCTTCTTTATAGAAATATGAAACGGTGCAAAGTGGTCTTTTATTGAGGTTACTTGACGGTGGACTACTGGAGTCGCCATCATTGTATTGGCTGCAATAGAAGGAACTCAAATTCTCTATTGCTTTCCGCTCCCATTCTTCTACTTTCAAAGCACCTCTGCACGTTCTACACGGAAAAAATATTCTGTACCAAGTCTCTGCTCAAAATCGCAGTTCTCCTTATAGAAGCTTACTAATCTAAAACCATATATGTTTCTCTAAACTACTGCATGCATGGAGTTTCTATCAATGGACAATTAGCGCAACATTCTATGTCACAACTAATGGAATAAGAAAAGTAGAGTGACATAAATAATGGTCCGTAAAAACGGGGCCGTTCTCCTTCCGGTGCTTGATGCGCCCTCATCGTTGTGAACTTGATAAAGAGCATCATTTCCGTGCCAGTTTTCTACATAAAAAAGCACTAAACACTATACTTGATATGCGATTATAAGCCCATTGTAAGCACATTTTTTCGTGTTTTTCTGAATAATGAGGATATCTGTATGGTGAGTCAAATAACGATAAAGCCTGTTTCATGAGGCCAGTTGATCCAAATATGTTAAGCTTGCCAGTCTCCAAGCGACTACTATACAGAAATGAAGAACACATCGCTCTTCACTAGTACTCTAATCACAGATTTTCGCTCGGTTACCGTTCTTCTCTGTTATCATTTCCATCAAAGAAAATCATAAGTTGATTCTACTGACTGAGCAAGTTAAGGAATGAGAAAACGTGGTGCTTAAATCCTATTACTTAGCACCTTTTGTGATCAATTAATGAATATCATTTAATGCAATAAAGTAGTCACCAATAATTATTAATAATCACCAATGTTATATAATATATTAGTATAACATCAGTTATATCAAACGCAGTTTCTTCTTATTTTCCAGCGGTGGTATGACGTTACGAGTGCACTCAATGATGTAAAGTGATGTGCAAAACTTTTGCGTCAGGTAGGCATTTAAAACTCAAATCCCACCCTAACCAGGGAGCATGCTCGAACCGCTGCACTACTGGCACCTGTTTTGACACCACTCTTTCCACACTACATCTCATCTAGAGGTGAAATTAAAGGAACTGTGTCTAATCACCTAATACTTAGTATTTGTCAGCGTGACCTGGTTCAATGTCGATAACGACTACCCGGACCAAATCATTGAGGTTAGGTTGGTAATCGATAGATGCGTTGTAGTGTAGAAAGAGTGGTGTCAGAAGAGACATCGATAGTGCAACGGTTCGAGCACGCGCCCCGGATAGAATGAAATGTGGGTCAGCGTCCCCGTGACGCAAAAGCTTAGCGCATCAATCTACATCAATGAGTATACTTATAACATCATACCACCTCTGGAAGCGGCTAAATAAGAAGGAACTACAATATGATCATTATTTCCATTACTTTATGTATAACAGCAATAATTATCATTAATAATAATCAATACTTTGCATAGTCGAGATTTTTTCCTCTAGCATTGACCACACGGAGTATCCCACTGTGCGTGAGATTCGACCGACGAGTTTGACTTCAACATGTCTTTGTCCCAAAAGCCTGGAAGCAGTTATGGCAATGAAGTCACGGCAACGGGAAGGGTTTTCCGTAGCTTGAACCTCAAACCTGGGTGATCACACCATTATAACACATGATAACATCATGAAAACGACGAATAATGACGACAATAAAGATGGAGACGGCAATGCGAGAGGTAGCGAAAGATAGCGTAAGAAACTGTGATAGGGTTGGAGTGAGGGTTTATTGGCTTCGCACAATTATCAAGAATGAGTAAGATCACTGTGATCAACAATCCTTGAGTTCTTCAATGAGTGTGAGAAACGTCATCGAGCAGCCCACGCTAATGAGCCATGCGTAAAACACGGTATCGACGAATGCGTGAGAAGACTATAAGGAGCGATGGAGCACCCTTGAAAGCTTCTCTCATACCACTACGCCGCAACCCACGCTAGTCGCGACTTTGTTCCTAACGTTGAAGAAGAAGTGGAGTTTGTCGACACAGCTTTTGATGGATGGATTCGTTGATGGGGCAAAATGTGCTCGAGCTCAGCCCTGTTGAAGCGTATACCTGCCAATACCAGAATGTTGAGTACGCCAAGGATCCAGTGCGTCCGAAAAACTTGCCTGTGATAGCTGGTAGCATTGGTTTCAACGCTTGTGTTAATACTGACCAACAGCGCCATTCCGGTGGTTCAAATGCCGGCTCAAACCATCACACAGCCCGCAATATGACTGCGGTCAAGTTTTTTGCTACTGTGAGCTTTTGCTGACTCTTGTCGAGAATTTGATGTCGATATTGGCCATTGTGGAGTGGTGCAAAATTGAACATTTTCTTATTCGTGAAATGCACCTTTGACAGAGGAGCAGCAGCTAACAAACATAATTCGGCGAGTCTTTGAAAGTTGTTTCTCTTTCCTTTTTTTGTTGAAAAAGTGAACATAAGCGATCTTGTAAATTCACAGTTCAAAACTCTTTTAGTTAATGTTGTCGGGCACTCCACTTGCTGGCACTGAGCTCTCCAATTCATTGCGCATCGAAGGCTCCGAATTTCGATGAGTCTGGCAACTGATCACCTCAATGTTTTCAGAGTAAACGGGGCGATTAGGCGAACTTTTCAAGGACGGTCCTCAATCACTCCACTCTGTTTAAAACGTTTCAAGACTCAATAGTTATCAGGCATACTAATTCTGAGCCTGCTCTTAAGAGAACATCGTGACGAACGGCATGATTTTTTGTAAATACTAACCAAGAGAAATAGTGTGTCAAGAACTGCCCACCTGGTATTTCCCTCACCTGACGGCACTCATAACTAGTGCGTCTGCGTCTCCTTTAAGTAAAGGGTTGGGTTTTCTCCCAAGATAGATTTCTAAGTCGAAAAGACACTGTGCATTTTGAGGAGGCTGTCAAAACCCAAGCACGTGTATTGCATTGAATACATGCCATAAACGACCCGCATGCCATGGCTTAAAAAATAAATATTAGGTATGAAGACATTATCCGATGATCAGCAGAAAAAAGGCTTGTTGTGACTGCTTTCCAGTGAGTGCATTACCTCAATGAAGAATTCGAAGAGTGCAATGAGACTCAAAGTGACCGTTTATGTGTTGCTTCAGAGTATGTACGACAACTCGGTGATCTTCCGCATCGGATAAGAAAAGCCCAAGTCAAGTATCCGTTCACTCGCACCTACTCAGTGTCACAGAAAACCCTACAAATTACCAGTGAAGTCGAACTAATAACGGTAGAGGGCTAGAGTTTTGAGTTGTAATTTCAATTAGTGTCTTGACAAAGACAAGAAACGCGTCTGTGTGCTCCACACTACCAAACATTTTCGTGCAGTCAATAAAGTCATCTTACGATAGACCATAATAAAGTAACAACTTAGACATTCCTATAAGTAAGAACACCAGAATATCAACAAATATATGCTGAAATCAAATATGTTACATGAGAGGGTAGCTCAACGCAGGTTTACTACATAGATAAGAAGCCTCAGAGAATACTGAGCCATGAAAGGACCACCTGAGCAAACCATAAATTGAGAAGTATTGGCTAACAATGAACATTACTTTATAAAGTGAATGACGAAGGAGTAACGATGTGAATGTTAAGAGCTGTTGTTGACGATTTGAAACATTTTGCACGGATTCTGAAGTACCTTGGAGGAAATAAGAGCGTGTTTTACATGGATTGGTGTTCAACCTATTGAACAACTTTATTCGAATATGGAGAATGAAGAGAATTTTTCCTATCTCGTCAGAGCAAAGCGACCGAGTGATTGAGAGATTGTTTTGCACTTGCTTCGCAGGTGCCTGAACTGTTTCCATAAATCAAGCTGATGAAAGTACTGCCTGAATAAACTGCATGTTGATTAGGCTTTTCATTCTTTAAAAAAGGAAAAATAGCGAATTCGGCAAAGTGCTTCTCCAGATACACGTAGGACACAAAAGCTTATGATGTGCAACGATTATCACAGTCCTAGCTCAGAAGTCAAGATTTTATGAGATACTGACCAATCCTTTTGCTACTTCGATCACTAAATAGCCATCTAATGAAACTTCTGTTGGCTTTATCGTCCAGTGGAGCTACAATAATTTCTATTCGCACAGTTGGCACGAAAACCATCAAAATCTGATGTGTGAATGATTATCTGCCTCACGACAGCATAGTTGCAACACCCGACAAATTCGCAGATTTGATATTATTTGAACGCAAGCAACAAAAGTGTCAAAGTATTTGAATTGAGAGAACCTGCTGAAGCAACTTGTTTAGCATTCATGTTGACGGCGCGGTCTACTATCCGAATGTTTTCTCTCTCTATCGAGACGAGGCTATAAACTTTTCAACGGCTCCTGTTCAAATTATGACTTGAAAATTATACACATTTGGAACTAAGAGAGGAAAATAATTCAGTGCTTTATAGTTCTCTTGGAAATTGTCCATGCGAAAATGGTGAGCAAGTTTCAACACACCGTCTGCACGTTTCACCCAATCCTACAACATTTTCCAGCTTACAGCTCTGTCAAGCACACCGATATTATCTGTTCACAGGCAAAACGCCGTGTTGGTGATCACGGTCGCTGTAAACTTCATGCTTTACCTTGGTACCTTATAATAGCGGCGTCTTAAATTTCTATCTAATACGTGTCAAGCTTATATGTCGGTTTTGTTTAAAATCAAAATGATTATATCTATCCTATAGGGCCCGATACACGTATTTTCACTTGGCAGTCTCATCGTCGGGAGGTACCATTCGTCTTTTGCCAATCCTCTCGCGGTGCTCTAGTCCCCTATATTAAGAGCAGGCGACGGCAAAACATTTTACACCGTCCCAAAATGAAATTATCACTGAATGAGCAGTGTTGTACAATTGACTGCTTTTGGCTGGTATCGCTTGACATATCATACCTTTCGCTTTTGGTGTTTTTTTAAGACCACGCTCAAATTTCAATATGCCAGATATTCATTTTTGAGCCAAGCAAGTGGTCTGTTATAGGGCAAACTAATAGAGCTCGATACACGTGCTTCGATCTTGACAGTCCCATCAGTCTGGTAGTATCCTTCGTCTTTTGCCAACCCTCTCGGGGTGTTGGAGCCCCCAATACAAAGTGTGGGCAAAGACGAACACTTGGCAAAAGACGAGAGGTACCTCCCAACTGACGAGACTGTCAAACTCGAAGCACGTGTATTGGGCTCTATAAGTCTGCCCTATAACAGACCACTTGCGTGGCTCAAAAAATGATTATCTGGCATATTGATCTTTGAGCGTAGTCCCAAGAAAACACTCAAAACGAAAGGTCTAATTATATTCTAACTCTTCAATGATCGCATATGACATATATGATGTTTACAAACCCTTTATGTTCTGTAAATGGTAACATCGAGTAAAACATTGATAAAGAGCGTAATTTTAACCACTAATCAATGCAGAATGGTGTGGTACCGCTACAATGTAGGACGTCATCACATGCTCATAATATCGAAGCTAACTCCATGCACTCATTATTGTATATCAAGGGAGCTGTGGCGGACTGGCTAGTGATGCACGCCACAGCTCGGCACGAAAATGGTTCTACAGCCTCCCATCACTTTCTAAAAATCAGTAACGAGCGCCCTACTGAACGCCTCAGGCTGGCTATCTTTGAGATTGCGAAAAAAAGTGCTCGATCAGTATTCTGCGACATTCGTCAAGGAAAAGAAGTTCACAAGCAAGCGGGGAAAGGAATCGAATGTCAAAAAAGGCGTTATACGCCTAGTGGAAAAAACTGTGACACAGGTCAAATAAAATGATAAGTAATCACTATCTATTTACATGATTCGGTATCCCATATACTGAATGGATTTCCACACTTCTAACATTTGACTAGTTTTCATGCATTTATCCTCCACAAAGTTTTCCCAATATTTCTCGCACTGTTTTTGGATGCATTTACAAGATTTCGCTTTTTTTTAATGAAACTTCACAAAATGGTGATCAAAGGAATTGTTCATGCAATCTTGAGGTCTACTGCATTCGTCTAAAAAATTCAGGTGCCGTTTTTCATGGGCCTTGTGAGCGCCAAAAGACCTTCCGAATTGGAGCCTTTAGCGAGCCTCTGCAATGAATGATCGCACATATGAAGCCACCTCAGGCACCAAGCTTTACTTGAATCCCAGCACTCTTCTGATAATATTTTATACTACACCCAGTCTCTGAACAAAGCCTCTTACATTTTAATTCGAGTGGCTCTTGCGAGGAATGGCTAGAAGACTAAAAGACGACTAGTTCTGCCCGACTGAGGAGAGTGTACGGTCGAAACACGTGTATTGGGCTGTACAAGAGTCCATCAACAGAGCAGATGACATGTTGGCTCAAATAATAATTATAGGCTACATTAAAATTGAGCGTGGTTTTAATAAAACACTAGAAATGAATATGAAATTTGAGCTAATCGACACTTCTTTTTAAATTCAATTGTCCGAGTTGTCTCGCTGAGATGTTGCAGTAAGTAAACATCTTTTTGTGAGATTTCACTAAGATCGTCTTTGCACAATTGATCTAATCAGTCACCTTCACTGATGTAATCACTAAAATATGTACTTAAAGGTCATTAGCAGTGTGCAGGTTCAACCATACTATCTACTTTTGGGAGTATCGCAACAATGGCTTTATAAATCATGAGTCAGTTCGTGAATCATCAATTACGTCGTCACGCTAACACAGAGTTGCTGTACAGCATCCATCTGAGGAATTCATCAGGATTATCTGAGGTTTTAGACAATTGCTCATTTTGAGGATACTAGCGACTGGTTATTTCGCTAGGTCACATGATTGACAACCACACCTTAACATAGTTTGGCAGAAGATTTTGAACCTCTCATGATGTCTATAATTGCACCTCTAGTGCTACGTAGGTTTCAGCTTTTTCTCATAATTTGAGGAAGGTCTTAAAGATGTTGATCGAAATGTCTTCCAACAGCTACACCTGCCCTCGTAACTAGTCTTTGCACTGCAAAAATTTTTTTTCTAGATGGAAACCGACTTTCACTACAAAATGTATGAGACTCGTCTCAGTACAACGACATTCATGTGTTACCAATTCGTAGAAATTTATCTGATGGAGGGTCGTTGAGACTGTTTTCATCTATCAAATGCTTTGACTGATGATATTTTGAATGTGATACTGGCTATCTTTTATTAAAATTCCGTAAATACTTGGCATATTGTTATCGTCTCTGCTTCTACAAAGATTTTAAGAAACAGACACCCTTAGTTTTTAATTTATTCGTCATTTAACTAATTGAAAGGAATCACATTACGTTGATCTCAACAACTTTAGAACTAAAAAAATTCACTTTTATTGCGGAAACAGTATATGCAACAGCAACTGCTTGATGCCGTGCTTTTATCTTCTTTAATTGAAGAGAACTTTTCATGTCTAAATCGTCAGTTCTCACTCGTAGTCCATAACTCTGTAGTTCGATACGTCGATGATTGTCTTATTATCTGCTCACACAGAAGTAGATATAAGTGTGTTCTGAATTGTTGAATGGGCACTCGGAGTATATTAAGTTAAAGGGGGGAACCATAAAGACTGGCCTCCATTCTTGAAACGTTCAATTGAAACTTCCTAGAAGTGGCCTCGTCAAACATAATGGATCGTAAACCAAGTACTAAAGGCGTAATAGTGGACTTCCTTTCTTCCCACCCTTCACACTCGACAAGAGCGTTTGTTTGAAACAAGTAGCGAACGGCTGTAAAAGTTGCATGGGGAGGGTGGAGAGAGAAGATTCACTTCGTTTAACGCGACAGATCGCCATTTCAGATGGTTATGAAAGAGCAACCTCTAAGGTCAGATCAGTAAGGAGAGGTAGATCTCTTAATATAAACAATAGAAACATTGTGAATCAAATCCAAAAAAGAACACTTTCTAAATTACCCTCTATAACAAATCAGGTGAGCATTGCTATCAAAAGGTGTCTAAAAACGTTGGTATTGAGATTTTTCCAGCCAACACATCACGTCGCCAATTGATCCGGAATCTCTTGTACAACCGGTTATGTAAAACAGACAACTTTCGAATATACCGAGATGGTTGAGACAAAGAATGCAATGAATTAGTTTGGACATAATTTACTAGATCTCTTGTACGGCATGTGGTGAAGGATAGATTGGCGAAGAGGGCAAACCTCATTGAGTCCTGCATTAACCCCCAGGAAACGACGTGTACTGACTCAAGGACACGATTGTTTAAGGCCTTTCTTGCTGCAGAAAAGTTCTCCTCTTAGACATCTAATAATCATTCGAAAAGCTTAAATCTCTGCCTACAACTATACGTTGCTGGTTCTAAAAAAAAACCTTACCTGTGTAGCATGCAGAAAAAAAAATACTTCTTATTAGCATTTCGTCTTCATTTTTACCACGAGTATAATTTGCTAAAGCACGAAAAGCATGTCAACGTGTACAGAATATTCCCGTTGTGTCAAATCACGTCGTTTTTAATTGAAGTTTCCATTGATGCAGTGAAGAAACATCTTTAATATAAAATATTGATAGCTGTCCCTTGTTTTAACGCATAATGCGGTAGATCACTGCCGAGTTTACGCGGTACGTCAGGCGATTTATCTCACTGACAAGTCGTTGCTGTGAGCCTTCACATTGTTCTCAGCTATGAACCTTTTCCGCGACTTTGCTCATCGGCCAACTCACGAAGCAGGGTGTGGGGCAGGGCGGAACGATCACGATCGCATTTGAAATAGTGTTATTCAGTCGGGATTACCCACCATCGACAGCACCTTCAGATAAAAACGCAGATTCTAATGTTAGGGAAAGCTGTCTACAAGCTGATATGCTTTTCGTGCTTCCAGCGATTTATACGAGGCGAATGAGAAACGAAATTTTATTCTGTATGCTAAGAGATATAAAAGGGTGATCTGAGAATCAGCAACGCACAATTGTAGCTAGGGATCTGGGCTTTCTAAAGTTTACTAACACTTCTGAGAAAAAATCCTGACCTGCGAATGAGTAGTCGACTCGAAAATTTGTCGCCATCTGACACATAAGTACCGAAAATTTTGCTTCATCTTTCGAGCATCATATAGATATGATTTGAGAAATGAAATACACACCATTCAGATTTTCGATATCCAAGCTGCCAAATACTACAGTTCCAAAAAGAAATAAGAAATACTTTATTGATTATGGGTGTTGATGGGAGAGAAGTTTTGAGAATACTTTCTTTGAAGACACATATTTCTGACCAATAGTTTCCATAATGTCGATGTTCTAAGCCTTTTATCCAAACACGGCTCTCCCTTATGGTTCGAAATTTTTCCACTGTCCACAAGTACTCAACCTCTTCTCGCTTACCTCAACTCTGAATAAATGGAAGCAAACGAATGATTGATATAAAGTTAGTTATAGTGAGAGTTATAGATGAACTAGCTTCAAATGCAGCATGTATTATCATTTTTCCAGCAGTTTACCCATTGTTTTCATTTTGCATTTACTATAATGGCCCTTCGGTCATGTGTAGAACTTCGGTAGATCAAGACTAGAGTTTTTTATTGTGATAACCTCCATACAACTCAATACAATTGATTAATTGCCAAATTCTGCATAATTATGTAATAAACCAATGTTTTTCTCTATACAAGACGCACATATCTAAACCAAATTATATGCGCGAAAAGAGAAAATTTATTTCTATCAAAGTATTACGACAACTTTCAAAAAGTTTCGCAAAAACGGGATTTTTCACAGTGCGTCACATAAAATTTGTAACCTCTCCCCAATGACTTTTTAGCAGGCGGGGTTTTTTCAAATGGGCAGATTGTTGATTGTCCTGTATTATTCTTGATGCATACGAGATATTAACCAAATAATCCATATGTGGTATTATGTAGTACATCTAGGCACTGATAAAGTCGGAGTCACCGACACGTTAGCCACCACATTTTGAGGATGATGATATATGAACCTAGTGAAAGTTTCAGTCAAAGAAAAGGTTAGAGCAGTCTGTTTGACAGCTATGAGAAAACACCATAACAAACATTATGAAAATCTCAAGATATTTTATTAAATTATATTTTGTTTTGAGCGAAGACTACAGAAACAGTTGAATGAAGTGGTATGATTCATTTCAGCAGTCATGGGCCATCAACTGATGATTACTGCAAGGATTTTTATCAGCAGACATTCTGTGATTTTGAGGCTAATTGGGTGCCGAATGTTCTATTAATGAGAATGCAAGACGCAAACACTTGTCTATCACTTTATAAGTGCCATAATAGAAGCATCTTATTTCGATTTTGTTCACCCTAGAATCCAGATGGAAACTCTTTAGTTTGAATATTCCAGGGCTGCAGGGCTAATATACTTGATCATAACTCGGCAACATTCACGAGGAAGAAGATGATAAGCCTTAGCCAAATAATCTAATAATAAAGACTGTGTGCTTGGTATTCTTACGCCACATCACAAAGTTGGATAGCAAAATTGTACAATGCTGAAATATTAATGATGACAGTGAGGTAAAAGCTGCGAGCACAAACAGATGCAATTTGTAACCCGAGAACGACCACGTACACGTTGGGCGATTTGATTTCTATGGAAATGGGACATAAAGCATCAGGAAGGCATTGCAAATTAGGAAGCCGTGTAGCTCTCTAAACGGAATTGATTTAGTAAGGGAGACATCAATAATAGTGACTGGGTCCGCTACAGCTGCTAAGTTCTTATTGCAAGCACATTTTTAGTCCAATTCACTCCTCCTACTCTACCCTGTCGGGTTACAGCACAGTAGTTTAGAGGTGCTCTGCAATGCACATTTGATCGTCGTTGATCCCGTCTCGCTCTCCAGACTCACAAGACTTCCGTCCATCACGAGTTAGCAGTCTGGTAGCATACTTGCACGTGATACAACACTGCTACGATATATCGCTAGCTCAATGAAGCACTGTACAATCTATGTATGTGTTCGTTCACCTTTTATAATGGACGACGAAGCCGCATGCATGACGGGATTCGTCAGAGACTGCTCTTTACACTTTGGGTTCATTATTCTACGTTATGAATGCTCCTGTCAAAATGACTACTACCCTTGCTTGCTTACCGAATGATCTATGGACAAAATAGTTGCAATGTTTATTACAAATCTTATTTTCTCACCACTCATAGCGTCATATTCCGCAATTCTCACCACTCAGCGCAAAGAATCCTGTACAAACCAATTAGTCGTCGGTAACACTTTGACATTTTGTATATTATCCATCACCAGTTTGTTCTGTTGCATAGTTTTGAACTACATCTACCTGCTTGTTCGTGTTCATTGAGAAATGGCGATCTGAATCGCCTGAAAGAAATGCATTTTGGTATTGTGAAGATGAAAACAGTAAAAGCCTGGAATCGCTGCGCCCAACTCCATGACCGCAACAATGCGCTTACGTACCTGTGATGGTTTTGAGCAAGACATCTTGATACCGACATAAGACAAACGAAAATGCAACAGTACAATGATAAACCTTCAATTAGTCTGTACAGAATAACATTTGAACCTCAAGCCGTATATCACCATTTACCGTTCGAAAGAATTGAAAAATCGAATAGAAAGCAGGAAGCAGCAAAAATATAGAAAATATAAAAATAGCTATCAATAAATAAAGGCCTCACGAATGTAAGGGCCCTAGGTCCCGCATTTTTTCATTTCGACTCTAAGATTTGGCACACCAATGCCCACTCATAGCATAAAATGCACTCGTGAAGTTGAAAATTTTTGACAACTAGAACGTTGCAAGAATAAATAGTGTTGAGAACATCATCTCTACCTTATTACATACTGCTCGTCTTTCTAACGAGCTCAACAACAGCAATAAAAATTGTGTCCTGAAAGGTCTTCAAAAAGTCTCAAAAATGCTTTTTGGATGAAAGATTTCTTTGCTGAAAGAGCCAGAACAAGTGGTCGCGAGAGAACAAGAGCTCTGATATGCCCAGATGAGGAGTCGGCCAAGCTATTAACAAAAACTCACAAAATTCTACATGAGTGGGCCTACCTATAAGATCATAGCACCGCTTTAGCGGTCAAATGAAACAATTCTATTTGATCATCTAGTACCGATATCTGTCAGCGTGACTAGATTCAATATCGACTACCCCGTACCTGGGTCAACCCGCTGACGGTTGGTAGCTGGTAGACAGATGCGTTATAACGTAGAAAGAGTGATGGCAAAAAGAGTTAGTATTGCAACGGATTGAAATCGAATTATATATGATTCACAAAAATATTTACTCCCATCACATTTCACATATGTTAGTTTAATCTAGATCCTTCCTCTCACACTAGCCATACGCACGCCATGACTAGAAATAACTGAAAGCAAGGTTAGTATTAAACTTACCCATCCAGCGCATGAAACAGCTCCCATAGAAAAGTACTACAGAAGAATACAGCCCAGCGATTATTAAGTAACGGTATGACGCAGTGATAGCTAAGATTTTGAAAAATGAATAGTGCGTTTTCACATATTGTCTGTAAACAATGTGATTTAGGTGGTTTGTAAATCTCATAAATTTAGTAGTCTAAACGACACTGATAATGATCGTTACTCAGCGTTCACCTGTCTGAAGAAACGAATTTCCAGCTGCTGTCTTCTTCGCTGAGCGATACGTGAGTAGCTATCACCTTGATTCTGAGAGCACATTCCCTTGATTAAACAAGTATTAGTATACACAAGTATTGTGCTTTTTTTTGAAATTTTGCAACAAAGGCACTGTTGTTTTTTTTGAATTATGAATTTCTCCTACCGCCGATAAGTTCAATTCCTTATGAACATCTTTATTAACACACCATGTCGCTGCTCGTTGACCATATTGCTTGTTGATCCAAATAATAATGAAGGGATCTATCAAAATTTGAGCGTGATCTATAAGACCCTCGCAAAAAGTAAACAAAAATTTTGGAAAACGTCGCGCCTACACCAGTGCCATTCGCCAGCAGACATTACTCGGAGCGCGGCCGCCTCCGCCAACATGGCTGTTTGTCCTTCTCACCAAAGTTTACGACTGCTGTTTACTAGTTAGCTTCGTGAAAGTGGCAATCGACGTCTACGGCGCTTCGCACCTGGACTTGGCGACGCTTCGTGAACGGTCTATTAGCGTGCTTCTTCATTGACACCTCTTCACACATATGCTCCTTACCGTACTCACACACATTGCTCGTTACTGTGTCCTCATAGCCCATTGCCGTATCCCACACTGCTCATTACCGTGAGCTCATACAATGCTCATTGCCGCCCTTCTCACTATCGTTGTTATTCGCTGTTTTAACAAACTTGGCAGTTTGTAATGACTTAGTTACCCAAGTTTGAGGCCTGATATACTACAATAAAGAAAACTCCAGTATGGCGGAGCGATAAAACGAGCATTCTATACAAGCGGACCGCATAGTTAGATAATATGGACTGTTTTCCAGGTGGTGTAACTGTACGACTTTGTAATGAGATGAAAATGTGTGGCTCATTGCACTTATGATGAGACCTAGAGCGATTTGTCAACAGAATGTGGCGGTGAGCAATTGATTAGAATGATAAGATACTTCTGCGCGCTTCACACAATCATTAAAAACAGCAAGACATAGTTGAATGGTGCATTTAAAATATGTTCACGTCATATCGTGCGAATTAGACAGGTAAACATACATCGATGAATATAATGAATGTTGATAAATACACAAATGCTTTTGATTCCCCATCATACGCAATTCCATTGGGTTGTATCAAACAAATGAATCGATAGTAGTAGTAACTGATTGATTTAGTGCTCACTATGCGTTTCGTTCTCAGGCAGATCAATGTCGCCCCCGTCGAGCAAAAAGATAGCAATAAAAACGGTTAGACAGGTGTAAAAATCGGTGTAGACGGAAATGATATAACCACATGGTGTATTAGAGAATGTCGGCAACCATTTCACCGTGTCGAAAGTGATGAAGCAACTCTCGGCTAACAAAAAATCATCATATCAGTGCATGAATTGTCTCGAAATTTCAGTATTTGCATCCGAGCCGCTCTTGATCTGTTAACGATAATCATGTCAGTCAAATAATTTACTAAGAAATTAGTTTCATATCTTTAGAATCTGTCATATATGTCAGTATAGGCAAGTTGACATTACCCTAGTTTCTTACGTGTTCGTAAGATATTGGAAGAAATTATAAAAGTAAGAGAATTAAGTGTTAATATGCAATTGTCGATCTTGTAAGTACTGTCATTCTGCGCACTCCCATGATGTCATGAATTATAATACGTGCAAAAATTACAAAACTCACTCCAGAAATAAGGTATTATGTGGAAGAAACCGAGCATCCAGCAAATGAGAACTACTAAAGAGGTGTTCTTTACGGTTAGTACAGAGGAAGCTCGTATAGGCAGTACGATGGCAATGAGTCTGTTCAAGGCGATGGCAAGGTGTGAGTAAACACAAACATCCCAGAACAGGACAGTAAAACAAGCCGAACAGTTTGCCTGTCCACTCACCAGTTGTTTTCTCTTTCACTGAAACTAATGATTTTGATCTGTACTATCAGATCCTCTTATAAGTTTTGACACTATTGCAATAAACACTAAGTTTACTAACCAAAACTAATCATATTTATTCCCAAGATCGGCTGTCCATTAACCTCGGCTTGCCCCAATGTATCCTAATTTAATTCTTTGAGTCAAACACAAGTGTTATATAATTTCTTTATTCGTTCAGCAGCTGACGTTTCAGCAGTTTGCCTATTTCAGAGTCTGCAAGAGTCAAGTTGTCTGAAATTCAATCAGTCAAATTAAAACATCAGCGCGAAAGATTTTGGAACCGTTTTGGATTAACACGACCAATCCAACCATAAACCGCCAGAGAGGAATGCCTCGTTATCACACGTGATTTGAGTCAGTATATAAGACTGTTGCTTTGATGGGTAAGGTGCACTACGAGCCTATGTGATCTCCTTCCGGTGGTCTCCACTTGAACTATTCAGTGGAACTCATATAAAAGCGGTGAGTACGTAGTGAGTTGATTTTATGCTTGATGCGATTGAAATCTAAGTCTGGTGATTTTTTCTCAAAGGGTAATGGAGGTATTTGACTGACTGGTTTGCAGACAATTTGACCTTTCCGAGCTCTGAAGAAGGTAAACTGCCGAAACGTCATCTGTTGAATGAATAAAGAAATTATATAATACCTTGTGTTTAACTCAACGAAGAAAATTAGGATATAATTGTTCAGTTTTGGCATCGTTTATCTGCGCGTTTTTTTTGCGAACATTTCGGTGCGAGGCTCGTCTATACTAGCTTAAAGATGGAACTGTCATTGTAACAGATTCACTTGCTACTCGTTCACGAATGGCGCGTAGGCGAAAATGCTAATGGAGTAGCACCACAAATTACTGTAGCTTTCTGTGGACTGTTCGAGCGCGTGATCTTCCAACCTGCTCACTCCAGCATGAACCTCGCGAACACCTCTCAGCTGTCCTTTCTGCAGCCGTATCATCTTCCAGAGGTTCATTAACTTGCGCGCCTCTTAACTAATATTTTTACCCCTGTGCGCCACTTGTGAATAAATAGCAAGCGAAATTCTTTCCACGACAGCTTCATCTTGGAGCAAGTGTAAGGTGTAATACCAAAATGTTCGCGAGAAAATGCGCAACTGACGATATCAAATCATGCTGTTTTTATTGCTTCCAATTATCAAAATAAGTATTTTTCTCTCTTTTTCTGCCTAATTTGTGAAAATATTTGACTGAGTTGATGCATGTCAATGTGACTCTTTGAGGCTCTGAGGAAAATGAGACTGCCTAAACGTTGGCCACCAATGCGAACTCTATTGTACTATTTCGTAGAAAATAAAAAAGCATTAACAATCTCGTGTTTGCTGAACAAAAGAAAGGGTGCAATCCAGTTAGACGGCGACAAATTCTAGCCGATTTCATTTTCTTGGTAGGAATTTTCTATAGGATTGTTAGCAAATCATTCGCAAGCTTGAATTTCTGGATAGAACCCTACATGATCGGTTTTCAAAACAATTTTTTATGGCGCTCTGTAAAATCTAAGGCGAACTTATGCTTCGCCACTCGAACAATAATCACCCGATTCCGTGACTTTACTTGGTACAATTTATTTAGACGGCGACAAATTTATGAGCCAGTCTCAAAAGGAGAGGAATTTTCCATAGATTGTTGGCAATTATTCGAAAGCTCAAATCTCTAGCTACAACTCTTCGCTGACGACCTTTGAAACATCAACGTGTAGAGAAACTTTTGTAGTATTCTAATCTATCGCTTTATTAGGAGTTTCCTTCTGAGTGAAGGAAAAATTCTCAACTGGATAAGAATATATGGATCGTCCCGCACCGCCCTGCCCCTGCTACTGCTGTCCGCCTCTGTCGAATAGCCACTAAGCAACGTGATGAAAATGTAAAACTCGATATTTTTTTCTTACTGAACCATATTTCCAGAAAATGAGCACATCGATCGAATTAGGAAACATTATACTATTGGATGATTATTATTCGTCTAGAGAGAGACCCTGTCCGGCAAGTTTTGAAGCATAAAACAAAAGACCAGAGGAGATCAAGAATCCAGAGAGTTTATCTAAAAAACCGAAACTTTTGTGTTCTTCGAAGCTTGCGCTATGATGAGTACTAGCACTCTCAGGAAGGAGTTTGTGTAGCGAGATATAAACGACCTTAAAAAACGTGATCGCGCGAAACATAATTTTATCTTGGATTTCACAGCGTTATAAAAAGTGTTTTGAAAAACCGATTATGTACGGCTCTAGTCAGGGATTCAAGCTTTCGAATGATTGCTAACACTCTTATAGAAAATTCCTGTCCAGTGAAAATTTGTCGCCGTCTAAATGAGTTGCACCAGAGAAAGTTGCGGACATGGATTATTGCTCTTGTTGCCAAAACTTATGAAAAGACCTAATATCAAAAACTTTACACTTTCTATTCGTATTTGAGGCTTATTACCGCATAAATTTGCACTCTCACGTGTACATTCTTGAAAACAGTTTTGGATGGAGCTGAAGATTCTCTACCGTGGCTTCGCATTTCTCTTTGCATTACATCAGAATTATGCAAAATGTTCAGAAACCTATTGTCTTATATGCTTCAATGACCCGAGCGAGTGTTGATTTGGCGATTAACTAAGGAAATCTCGCTTTTTAATTGGTTCAAAGATTGTGATCAGTACTCAAATTCAGCTCGAAATCATAAATCTCAACATTTCAAAAGTAAATTGAGACTCTATTTTTTTCCAAGATCGACTGTCTATTAACCTCGGCATGCTTACAATACAATTTCTTTTATACTTCTTTAAGCCAAACACGATATGTTACAATGAACTTTATTTGACAGCTGACGTTTCGGCAGTTTCGCCTTCTTCAGAGCCTGGAAAGGTCAAATTGTTCGCAATCCAATAAGCCAAACTTCTCCAATACTCCCTTAGAAAAAATCACCAGACCTAGATTTCAATCGCATCAAGCACAAAATCAACTCTCAACATACTCACCGCTTCTTATATGTGTTCCACCGAATGATTCAAGTGGAGATCACCGGAAGGACATCACATAGGCTCATAATGCACCTTACCCATCAAAATAACAGTCTTATATACTGACTAAAATCACGTGTAATAACGAGGCATTCCATTTTTTATCCACAAGTTCTAAAGTTCTTCGTTGTTACCACGAACAAATGAAGAAGCGACCCCTTTTGATGAACAATAATTTTTCATTCCAATTTTAGCATTCATTCGAAAGATTGAAACTCTGGTTTCTGCTGCAAAAGTGTCCGTTTTTCAGGAACTTTTTTTGTAACGCTGCATCAAGGAGAAACATCTGTGTCCACACTCACACATTTCTCACAACACAGAATTCTTTTCTCAATTTATAAATCACCATTCGATAGGATGAGTTGCTACGATTCCAACATTGTGCTGATTTTCTAGAGAAGCCGCTTCACTGTGGCGTAGCAAAAGATTTAAGACTGAATTTGACATACGAGCACTCTTTTTTTGGCTAACCTGGCTAGTCCTATATACTAAACGGAGGGAAGGGAAACGGCAGTGAATTCCATACGGCGATCGATATATGGCGTTAGCGCGTTACACGTGCGGAGTGCATTTTTGTGAAATTACAGATTTCTGCTTTGCTCTGAAAGAAACTACAAATATAACGTATAACTTGATACCACAAGATTTTCTTCGAACATCAATATGTTTTTCGACCATCCAGCAAAGCATTAGTGAAGGCACGCGGCTGGTGTAAAATACAAATTTTTTTGATTGTTACGCCGTTATACAAGGAGCTTCTCACAAAAGTAGGACACAAAGCAGTAGCCTGAGGTTTAATCTTTCAGACGATCACTAACATTCTCATGAAAGTCCGCGTTCAACGAAAGGGCTGCTTATTTATTTGTTCCGCAATATCGGATAGGCGGTGTTTTCACTTAGAATAATATTTTGGTGGTTCCTCGGCTGATGTAGGGATTCTCGAATCTTTGTTTGAAAGAAGAACGGTTTACTCAAAAAATTAGAACATCATACATTTTTTGGAACAACCTCCAGAATGCTTTCCCAGTTTCCAACTAGGTATTTCTAAGCTTATTTCGTTTCAGAGAGAAAGAATGCAGTTTTTTCATTAAAAATTGTGATAAGGGGAAGGTTATGGAGCAACCGTATTTTCGGCTAGGATTATGTCACAAAAACTCATAGCCTGCATTTGTCGCAACCGATTTGAATTTCTTAAACTAAAATTCGAAGCATTTACATGAATGTAATAGGTGAAATCCAGAAAATAAAGATGAGTAGAACACCAGTGTTTGCAATGCTGTGTGATAAGCATAGCAGACCGAACGAGCTGTGAAGTGCCGGATTGCATCGCATTGTTAGCATAGCGGTGCTGTTCGAGATTAACCCAAACACTGCTACCTGGAAATTCTTACTGTTTAGCCACTTGGAATCCATTGTATTCAACCACTTTTGGTGATGATATGATGTCAGAAACGTATATTCAATAACGTTCACTGATATGCACAACTTTGAGCATTATATGGGAATCGAGTAAGCAAGATATGGATGCTCTCTTTGCTGAAAATATATGTGTAGAAAAGTTTTCAATGAAATGCCATTACTTCACGATGAAAATGATCTTTTAGAACCATCTGAATTCGTCTCCCCGCATCCATTGTGCAGGTTGGACTCCGCTTTCTCACAAGATTCGCCGCCTTTCTCACTGAGCACGACGCCGCCGTTACAATAACTAAAAAGATTTGATGTCGCGCGGTGTGGGGCGAAACATCCCACACGGTCCTCAGAGTGTTAAACTTTGACTGAATATGTGAACTTATGAATAAACCTTACATATGACTTGTTCTGCTGATCGAGCCCAGAGATGTAACAATTTCTTAATGGTAAGAAGGCAACAGTATCAATTACATACCAAAATATCAATAACCCAAAATATACAGTTATTACAGCAATTGCACTTTTCAGCACTTTAGCACATTATTTGATCCGTCATCACAGTTTTTTTCACTGTGCGCATCCCACCCATTAGTTCTAGCAATCAATTCGTTTTTCATCATCTTCTTGAACGGCGTAGAATACTGGTTGAGCGAGCCTGCTTGCAATCTCGAGGACAGCCCTGCTGTGGTGTTCTACAAGACGTTGTTGCTGACTGCCGGAGAAAAGTGGGGGCGGGAGCGAAGGGGGAACGGCGGCCCGGCTCCATGAACGCCGTGACCAACATCAAAACCACTCGGCTACGGCATCCTCCATTACAGCAGTAACAGCACACCAGCAACCATATATCATCGGCGTGATAAAACCATATTTACACATGGAATACAATAAACTAATGAGCGAACCGTAACACGTTAACAAAGAAAATTTCACGACCAACCGGAGAATAACGGCGAGGGCACTCTTGCTGAGCAACACGAATGTCAAATCCCTCCACTGTTATCTGTCTTCTTTCAAGTCCTCTCAATGATCGGCATATGCCGTTTGACAGAATAGGCAAGCCGGATAGGTTTTTTGAGCGTGATATGACTGAGTTGCGAGGGTCAATCAATGCATGCCGTACTTTTGATGTTACATAATGGGTTGGATGAGATGTGGTATGACACGGCCTGATCAGATAGAAAGATTTGTGTTGAATGATACCAAGCGCCAACTTGTCAACACATTTGCATTGTCTACATTTAGTGCGGATCATAGTGCGTTTAGCTTCTAATCCGTTTCTTTCGTTTTTTCTTACACGTCGTAATATACTGGTTAAGCTGGTCTCCTTACTATTGCAGGATTGTGGCGTTTCATAGAGCGTTCGTGGTTAACTTCCGTAGAGTGTTGAGAACAGGGATCAGCGCACGTGCGCCGCGAAAGCATTAGAACCACTCGACCACGTCTTTTCCGGTCTACACTTACAAGACAAAATAATATAACAACATGCCCAACCAAGTGATTTTATTTAATAGTTTAGAGTAAGTGGATGTATAAATTTGGAATGGACTAGTTAGAAGCTTAGTATCTAGTTTGTTAATACAAGTTTAAATGATCAGCATAAAGCTCACCACGGCCATAATTACAGACACGGCAATGTTCTCCATGTGGGCATACAATGGTGCGTTTGATCGAGCTGAAATCTGAAAAATGATCGAGTTTTCATTAATGAAAATGCAAAGCGGAGTACAGTACAATATAAAACGCAATACTAACAGAGGTTATTGTCACGCTTACAGCCGTCTGTGTGAAGAAGAGTTTTGCAAGTGGTTAGGTCCAGAGATTCTGTATTCCATTAATATCAGTTCGAAAAGGCCTTCAAATGTTCATTACCTCATTGTGTCTAAGGAGGTATGCTATTGGGTGTGAGATTTACGGTGTGCACAAAGAAATTCCTTATTGCAATAGGATTTTTCGAAGACAGGAGTGTAACATTCATTTTGCGTACAGTAAAGTCTATGCCATCATGTCAAAAGAGGCCATTAGGTCATTATGAAACATAACATATGAGTGTTTCGTACAGTGAGCCCGAGTTTTCATGTGTCCTTTGGCCGAGTGGGACTCATTGAGCAGCTATGTCTACCACTTTATCACTTTATTTTGATCCGTCTTTGAGTGAAATCTTATTCGTTTTGGAGATCCCAACGCTTCTAGCATTTAATTCGTTTTTTCGTCTACTTCCTAAACGTTGTACAATGTTGGTTGAGCGCGTCGTCTTTAAATCTTGAGGAAATCGTGGCTGTGCCGTCCCATACGTCACTCGTTGCTCACTGCCGAAGAGTGGAAGAAGAAAATCGGCCCGTGCGCGCCGCGACGAGCATCACAACCACTTGGCCATAGCGACACCAGCATTTCTATCTTACAACCATCGGTATGATCTGTCGACCCGTTAATCGTCGAGTGACTCGACCGGCTACCAGCAACACTTCCATTTTTTCCTGTCGTGTGTAAGAGTAGCCCAATAGGTACCCTTGCTCTAGGAATTCGCTGAGCATAATATCTTTCTTTTATACCTTTCATGAAAAAATCGGACCAACGGTCGGTGGTCTTTAAGCGCATCACGTGTCCGGCCCACCTTATTTTTCACATTCTGTCCTATAATATGATATAATCCTTTCTCTCATATACGAGATATGGGATACTCCTAGCATCGACCTATCTACTGCGCGTTCAATAACGACAAGTGATCTTTTATCCTGCTCACGTGGCGACCACGTTTCTGCTGCATATGCTAGAGCATCGTCGAGTTGAAAAGAATAAGGTGGGCACGGAGTCGGATGTTCTCTGTCCTCTTCATATATCTTCGATGCTCTCAACGTTCCCCAAGCCGCTCCTTTCCTCCTGCTCAACTCTGGAGCTAGGTCGTTCATACTGCTGCATTTCACGACCTAGACAGACGTAACTGGAGCATTCGGAGATTGTCGTTCCGTTGAGCGTGAATGGGGCATTCAAAACCCATCCGTTCCTCATAAACATCGTTTTCGTTTAATTTAATTGACGACCAATATTTCTATAGGCGTTGTCGGGATCGGTCAACATTCGTTCTGTTTGACTGATGCTTGGAGTTGTGAGGACGATATCATCAGCAAAGCGAAGATAGTTTTAATTGTCGACCGTCAATTTTCACCCCCATATCATCTCATTCTAATGTCCCCTAGACGCTTTGGAGGGTGTCACTGAATGATTTTAGCGAAATTGTATCACCTAGTCGAGTCCCTCTTTTTACGTTGATGGTGGTGTTGTTGTAGGAAGGAGATATTTTCGCCGTGAAATCTTAATATAGCTCACGAAGGATCATTATGTATCGAGCAGGAACGCCCTGGTTATCCAGAGCCTTCAAATCATTTCTGAGTCCACCAAATCAAAGGCTCATATCGCTTCTCTGCAGCGTATCGCAAGTTCGGACGTAAGGTTTTGGTTGCCTGTAAATCACGCGATTTTAAGTTGGCGTATCAGCTTGAGCGCCTGCGGATACAAGCGCCTCTTCGTGATCTTGGAATTTTTGGCTTTCATAGCGCCAATGTGAGGATATTTAACGAGTCTGTCGTATTCTTCGTCAATGTTGTCGTCAACGGTATACTCTCAAGAGCCGACTAATGACTTGAATACACCCCAGTTTATGGCAGTTCTGGGACTTCGTTCTTTGAATTTAGCGGCTTTTTCTCCTTTCCGCGAAAAACGAAATGCTGCGCGGAGGCGATGGCCTGATCTCGTTTAGAACTTAGGAACAACAGCGACATCGGTCGGGTTATACCTTCGATTTGGGCTATATCTCTATGGTACTCTCCTTCGGGAGACTCCCACGTCCAGCGCTGTGAGTGAGGCTTTTGCAATTGTGAGTTTTCATGGATGGTTTGGGTCGTCATGATAAATCCAATTAGCCTCTCTCCCCGTACACTCCATTCTAGCTCGCGGTTCCCAATGTGAGGTTCATCAGACGTTGTCCTGGGTCCAATTATAGCGTTGAAATCTCCAATAATAGCCTTGAAGAAGGTATGGTCTTCTCTGAAGAATTTTTTGAGGTTCATACAAAGCAGTTAGACTTCGTCTTCGTCATAGCTTGATGTTGGTCGTAAGCAACGAGGATGGTCAAAGCCGCATTGCTTCAACCGTAATCGTTCAATCGTAATTTTACTATAGAAACTTATATTTGCTTTGCAGGAGGCTATATGTTGTGGGGATGGCGGAGTAACGGAGCGAAAATTGATCAGTCCTTCAAAAAGCAAGTTGACCGTTCGTGTTGGTAACTTTGAGATTGTTGGATATTTGGTTCACCAGATACAATAAGCTCAGCTTTGACACTAGCAAGTTATATGGTAGAGCACGAGTAAGGTTATTTAGCTCTATTTAAAGATGGCACAGTAGACAAAGTGGATATCGGGAGAGATGATGTTGAGTCTGGCAAAGCAGCGCTTAAACACTAACTGTACTGAGGGGTTGGGCAAACTGGCAGGGAATTTTGCTATTTTCTTATTTTCTCATGAGATGCCAGTGGTTGTAGTAATACTTATCTTGAAAATGACACAAATTCACGACTGATCGAAGTAAGAACAGACGAGCGCTTGTTTAAGAATGGAGCGAAGGAAAAGAACGTCAGCCGAGTCCGATCGGCAGGCAGACGTCACCATCTGCTTACAGTTTGTGAATGCAACATCTAGGAACGCCTTAGCTCGACCACTCCGAAAACGCAATGAGATAAAACTCAACCGGCACTTTACGACAAAAATAGGGTATAAATCCTCAGGCTACAATTGCACAGCAATCGTTATGCATAACCTATATTTCTTTGATTTGACTGTTTTCTGGCAATAAGATGATGTCAGTGTAGTCATCTAAGAAGATTGATTAGTACGCAAAAAATTGGGCCTCAGGAAGGAGTGGAATTCGCGTTTCGTCCATACCAAGAGCTCAACTGGATTTGACCAATCCGTTAGGGCTGGTTGCTGACAGTTCCATTAGTTTATGTTGAGAAAGTCTTGCTGACGTAGCGCTAGCACGAGCATTCGGTAAGGATAAAACGAGGGTTGAACTCCCGCCTGAGGTCCAGTGTTTGCGTACTACTCAGTCTCTTAGATGGATATTACAGAAAGCAAAATTTGGAGACTTTGGAAATTATGGATGAGAGAAAATGAATTCAAAACAAGAAGTTTTGGGATCATTACAATGAATTACGGTGATGGGTCGGGTAAATTAAATGAATAAATAATGAAGAAATGTAAAATCGTCAAACGTTCACACACAACAACACTGAATTGTTGATGAGTGCTGCGGACAGCAAAGAGGCGGTAATGGAATTATTGTGTAATAACTTATACTGGGCTTGGAAAGAAAGTTCTGGGACACATTAGTAAACATAGATAACGCCTATAAGGCATGGGGTAACTCTTATGCATATCATCGCAGTGTTACACTTTCTCATGTGGGACTTTTCCACCAAAGACCTAGATATTATTCGTCTTCTTATCATTTTGTTACGAGCCTCCGCAATATCCCACAATGGTCGAAGTTCATGATTTATTGCGTCACTATTGGGGAAAAGGTCTTTCACAGTGAGCTGCAGTTGATGAAAAGAACGAAGTTTAAAAAGAAAGCAAACAAGCAAATTTGTTGCTGGACCCTGGTTTCAAGACTTTAACGCCGGAGATCTTACCTTCGAATACAAGCCTCGTTCAGAACGTCCAGTAAAGGTGAATGACGAAGATCTGATTGCTGCTTTGAAGATGAATCGCTGTTAAGTGCACGCGAATTGGCAACTCAGCTTGATGTTTCACATACAACTGTGCTGACTCATCTCGACGAGCTCAACTTTGCTCATAAGAAGCTACGACAAGATCAGCACGATCTCACTGAAGCACAAACTCCGATTTGATGAAGTTAAGAAAGCATCTCAAGTGTTCTTTGATTCAAAGATAAAGAAATGGTGCTTCGATCAAATCCGAAATCCGGCGACCGATGGCAAACTCGTAACAAATGATGACCTTCATTTTGAAGAATAGTTCTTATTGTTTTTGCGGGAAATCCACGCTTAAGTTTTCAGTTTTCCCTAAGTGCCCCAGAACTTTCTTTCCAACCTGATAGTGAGTATCTTTTCGCATCTATATAAAATTGCCTAAGGTGCTGACTGTCAATCACGCTATCTGAAACCATGCTATTACTGAATGATTTTGCAGCGCTCTAGTATATTTTCCAAACATGAAAGCTGTTATTGCTTCCAATAATTTTGTTGATTCAACGTACATGACCTACGTTTCTTATTTGCCGCAAGTCACATTGGCGCATAATGATCCCATTTCCTTATTGCAGTCAAAACTAACAACTCGCAATAATTAGGGGAAAAACCATCCGATATGTGGAAACGAAGGGAACAATTAGCCAGCAAACTAGCTGTAAATTAATCTCGGCTGAACCATTCAACAACTTCTCGCGTATTTAATAGGCATGTTATTCAGGTTATTATACAAAATAATTGAAAAGATTGGTCTTGGGGGAAATAATAAAGCATATTTCATGGTATTAACATGATTTAGCGTCGCTACATACGATTAGTTGGCAAATTATTTGACTGATGTATTCAGCAAGATTTTTGTGCAGACGCTAAAATCTTTCTACGAGAGAATATGATTCATAACAGTTCATGCATTTCGAATAGATTGCCGAAATTCAAAAATGGACCGTAAGGAGGAGTCTCTAGTGAACACGTGTGTCCTAATCCATGCAGGGGTCCATGCGGCTCCCCATCATGCAATAACGAAACACTTAAGAAGAAAGAAGCTGTGAATGTTCAGAAGAAAATGTTAGCTATGATAGCAAAAAAGTTCTTGGGGCTGATGCTATAAAGAGTATTGACTGTGCAGATCAACTGTTAGTTCGAGCTTTCCAGCTTTTGACGAACGAGAAACTGAAAAGATGGCAATAGTGTCTTATTAAATAGATTTTCCTGCTAACATCTCGCTCCGGTTTATTAGAAAAGCAGCAATGTATTATATTAATCGAGCAAAGTTTACATTAGCCTGATTTTCCGGGCGCGCCCATTTGACAAAGCCTATTGTCGGCTATTGCGGCTTGCTGGCTTTTCTACAACAAGAATAACTCTTTGTTTACTAGAAAATTGGAGTGTTGTGAGCATGCTAAATTTTAGGCATCGATTTGCCTCTGTAGGTGTTTATTATATGTACTATACCATATGTTACTAAGATTTATCATACAAAAAATGTTGCTGTCAATTTTGAAAGTCTTATGTAACTTATGCGCATTTGTTCCAGTAATTTCTATTCACACACATCTCTTGTAAAAGCTATAATTACTGCAATAAATAGAGTCAAAAGTAAATCCTATTATTGCATAATCAAATTGTCGAGTGATATGCATCATTTGACCCCAGTCGTGTGTCGTTATTCCACACCGAGAACGCGTGCTACCAATAAGTCTCCGGTATGGGTGAAACGCGGCAATTTCCGGCTAGTGTCGAATGTTTTACATATCACTCAGCACTTGCGGATGTATAAATGGAACATCACAGTAGTGTTAACAAACGGTAAGAGATGGAATGTTTATTGATTATTGTCGCTAAAATTTATAGCCAATGAACTCTATGGAAAGACGATTTTCTTGCGTATTATTGCAAATACAGAATGGAATTCTCTTCAGATATCGTCTAACACATCATGAGTGTAGCAAACGGTCAGTTGATAGAAAGAATCATGCAAAAAACCTTTGCTGAGAGAAACAAATCATCGGAAAGAAATACCTCTATGGAAGTACATACGAATTATTGCGTTCCTGTTCAGAATGACCTCCATACAGATCGTACGTCAAAAAGGTGTATATAGAAAGTCCGTCTTAGCAATAATCTACACCAGCAAAGCAACGTCTCATTAATTCTCCTTTACTGTTCGAGCGAAATAATCATAGCTATAAAATGTTGTTTGAATGGGGCAGACTAAAAAAATTGGTAGCACTTGTTAAAATACTACCAAATGCTCTTAGGAGTCAACTATTTCGAAGAAAACTGACTGTAACGTTAAATAATCATCTACATTATTGAGATTTCTGCTGATCATTTTGAAATGTTACAAAACCTAGAATTTTCAGCAAATTAGCGCCGCTGCTGCCTCATAGAACCTAATTGTTTTAACTCACACGAGCACGCTTCGCATTTACAAAAGGTCACCATCTTATTTTTGTCTAAAGAGCACCGATGCTTTTTCATAGACTAGATGTAAAGCACAAATTGACACAGTGTAACGTCTTATGGTCTCATCTCCTTATGACATCAAATGCTAACGAGTTGTGCAAATTAGTGAAAAACCACCGGAAAACAAATGGGACAATTAGCCTACAAATTTGCTGCGAATCACCCTCACTAGTCAACATCTTTTCAGTTACATATTAGATATGTTATTCAGGCTAGTTGTGGGAATTAATAACAAGGAAAATAAATTCGAAGATAAATACTGAATTTATATGATGGCATTAACACAATTCAGCCTCGTTTTGAACTATTAGATGTGAAATCAGTCGCCAGCATTATATAACACTACTTGAGAACAGATTTGTGTATTTACTAAAGTCTTTCTGGAAAAGGATATAAGCCATAACAATAAAGTATTTAAGGATAGATAATCACAAGATAGATAATAATCAATCAAAACTTCTCACCTATTTGATAGGCATGTTATTCAGGTTATTATACACAAAGAATTGAAAAGATTGGTCTTGGAGGAGATAATAAAGCATATGTCATTGTATACCCATTGATGTAGAGTGATGTGCAAAACTTTCGCGCCAGGCGGGACTAGAACCCGCACCTCATTCTTTCCGGGAATGCGTGCTCTATCCGTTACACTACTGACGCCCAATTTACACATCGCTCTTTCTACGCTAAAGCGCACCGATCTGTCAGCCGCCAGCCGTCAACGGCCTGGCCCGGGTAGTCGATCTTACATTGAACCCAGTCACACTGACAGATATTGGGTATTAGAGATCACATGAAATTCTAATTATTTAACCGCCCTAGCGGTGGTATGATGCTACACAAATGTATACCCATTGATGTAGAGTGATGACGGCTGGCGGCTGACAGATAAATGCGCTGTAGCGTAGAAAGAGCGACGTGCAAAATGGGCGTCAGTAGTGTAACGGATAGAGCACGCATTCCCGGGAAGAATGATGTGCGGATTCTAGTCCCGCTTGACGCGAAAGTTTTGCACATCACTCTACATCAATGAGTATACATTTGTGTAACATTATACCACCGCTAAAGCGATTAAATAATTAGAATTTCATATTTCATTGTATTAAAACATTTTGGCGTCGCTACATACTATTAGTTGGTAAACTATTTGACTGAGATATATTTAGCAAGATTTTTGTTTAGCGCTAAAAATCTTTCTACGACAGAATATAAGTCATAACAGTTCAGGCATTTCGAATAGATTGCCGAAATTCAAACCGGACCGTAAGGGAGAGTCTTTGGTAAACACATGTGTCCTAATCTATGCAGGGGTCCGTGCGGCTGCCCATCATCCAAGAGTGAAACACTTAAGAAGAAAGAAACGGTGAATGTTCAAAAGAAAATGTTCACTATTAGAGCAAAAAAATTTCTTCGGGCTAATGCTATAAAAGAGTAATGACTGTGCAAAATATTTGTTAGTTTGAGCTTTACACCATTTGACGAAGGAGAAACTGAAGCGATGACAATAGTGAATTATTAAATAGATTTTCCTACTAACAAGCTCGCTCTGGTTTTTTAAAAAGCAGCAGGTATTATATTACTCGAGCAAAGTTAACATTTGCCCAATTTTCCGGACGCGCCCATTTTACAAAGCCTATTTTCGGCTATTGCGGACTTGCTGGTTTTTCCGCAGCAAGAATAAATCTTAAGTAATCAGAAGAATTGGAGTGTTATGAGCATGTTAGAATTCTAGGCATCAATTTGCCTCTGTAGGTGTTTATTATATGTACTATACCATGTGTTACTATGATTTATCATACAAAATATCGCTATTAACTTTGAAAGTCTTATGTAACTTATGCGCATTTGTTTCAGTAGTTTTTAATCAAACAGATCTCTTGTAAAGGCTATAATTTACTGCAGTAATTGGAGTCAAAAGTAAATTCTATTAATGCCTAATGAAATTGTTTAATGATATGCATCATTTGACCCCAGTAGGGTGTTGTTTTATCCACACCGATTACGCGCGATACCAATAGTCTCTGGAATGGGGGAAACGCTGCAAATTCCGGCTAGTGTCGAATGTTTTACATATCACTCAGCACTTGCGGATGTATAATTGGAACATCACAGTAGTGCTAAAAACGGTAAGACATGGAATGTATATTAATTATTGTCACTAAAATTTGTAGCCAATGAGCTCTATGGAAAGACGATTTTCTTGTGTATTATTGCAAATGCAGAATGGAATTCTCATCAAATATCGTCTAACACATCATGCGTGACGGTCAGTTGATAAGAAGATTCACACAAAAAACTTTTGCTGAGCAAAACAAATCATGGGAAAGTTCCTATTCAGAATGACATCCATACAGATCGTGTGTCAAAAAGGTGTTTATAGAAAGTCCGTCTTAGCAATAATCTACACCAGCAAAGCAAGGTCTCGTTAATTCTCCCTCACTATTCGCACGAAATAATCATAGCTATAAATGTTGCTTGAGGGGTCAGACCTAAAAAATCGGTAACACCTATTGAAATACTACCATATGCTCTTAGGAGTCAACTATTTCGAAGAAAACTGACGGGAACGTTGAAAAATCGTCTAAGTTATTTAGATTTCTGCTCATCATTCTGAGATGGTACAAAACCTAGAATTTTCCGCAAACACACTTCGCATTTACAAAAGGTCACAATCTTATTTCTATCTAAAGAGCACCGATGCCTTTTCATAGAGTAGATGCAAGGCGCAAATTGACACAATGTAATGTCTTATGATCTCATCTCCTTATAACATCAAATGTTAACGACTTGTGAAAATTAGCGAAAAACAGCGGATATGTGAATACGAAATGGGGCAATTAGCCTGCAAATTTGCTGCCAGTCAACCTCACTAATCAAGAACTTTTCAGTTACATATTAGATATGTTATTCAGGCTAGTTGTGGAAACTAATAACAAGAAAAATAAATTCGAAGCTAAGTACTGAATTATATATGATGGCATTAACAAAATTCAGCCTCATTTTGAACTATTAGATGTGAAATCAGTCGCCAGCATTATGTAACACTATTTGAAAACAACGCTGTGTAATTACTATAGTCTTTCAGGAAAAGAATATAAGCCATAACAATAAAGCATTTGAGGATTGATAATCGAGATCCAGAAATGTAACAGATTGGAGAAAGAAGTTCTGAGAAAATGCTCGTAGAGCATTTGCTTATGCACCTATTACATCCCGAACAGCAAAACCCAAGGCATGTACATATATAATATTATATATAACCGATATAGATAATATAATACAAACTAATAAAGAGTAATATAATAAGCTTCGCCTTAAGCCAGATTGATGCGTTCACTTGCCACCGTTGCATATGATCCCAACAGCCATTCGCGCATCATCAACAACGTAATTTGCTCGCTTGTTAACTCCATCTTGAAATACGTAGATAAATCACATACCGATCAACGCCGGAGAAGACGGGCTTTCAGATGTGCTCAAAGACACGACAAATAGCTAACACCCACAAAGTTACAAGCATTTCAAAACTTTTTCCCCAACCTATTACCTCAAGGAGGGAAGTCATGTAAACATGCGTGATTTCGCATTATGTCTCAATACGCTTTTTTGACTTAAGCCAGACATATTCTTAAACTGTACGGATCTGCGCGATTGCTCTTTGTCAAAGAACTGTAATGTTCAGAAAGGCACAAGCGGTGCACATTCAAAACGGAGCATTGAAATGAAAACGCTGAAAAAGTTTTTGTATTCTATCAATGAGCATTGATTGAGTAGAATGCTTGCTGTCATGAGTTCACCTTTCACATTTCTGGATAAGACACAATAGAAAAGGGGGGAGTTAATAATGTACTCAAAAAACATTTTTTTGTTCGTAATCTCGTGTCAGCTCTTCGGAAAAATAGTGAGGTGTTGATCAATGGCGACGTTAACAATCCGGCGGCATGCCTAATTTTCGTGTCGTGCTCAGCTGACGAAGCCTATTATCGTGTATTGCGGAATTGTTGGAATCGATAGCAATTCATAACTATTCGATAGAAGAATCAAAATATTGTACACGCTAGATTTATGGGAATGGTTCTCTCTAGCGCTTTAGAGTGTTAATGGCACGTATAATATCATATCTCACTACGAATCATCGTGCAAAAATATCGCTGTCATCTTCTGGAAGTGTTTTGGAACTTATGCAAATTTTCTACAGTATTTTTGTGCACAAATACCTCTTATTCAAGCTGCAATCTACCACAGCACCTAAAAATGGAGAAATAGTATATTACCGTTCAGATAAAAGTATTGGGTAATATGCAAAATGGTCGACTTCAATAGAGAGCTGAACCCGCGGTGTATAGATTACTAGCGCTAAAATTCATGGACAGTGAGAACGTTCAAAAAGTTGTTTCTTGCACATTTCAGCCATTCCAGGATAGATTTTTCACTAGCCAATGTTTAACACAACATTTTCGTCCAACAAGCTGTCAACTGGTTAAGGAAAGTATGAAAAAAATTCTTTGGACAACAAAACAATTCACGAAAACAGTGAGCTCTGTGGAAGTCATACGAGTTACTCTCTCCCAGTCAGGGACACCTTCCTTTCTACAGATTATGTGTCGAGAGTCGTTTATAGAGGATTGGCCCTAGGGATAACTTGCAGCACGATGTAGGACTTATCGTTTCACCTAGCGAAATAACTGACTGTGGCGCTTACATTTCCAGCAGTTATGCGAATCAGCCTAAATTCTTTCTATTTTGACTGCCACTTGCAGTGGTATGATGCACTGGATCAACATCATATTACCTTCGGCATCAATGTAAATTTCTTCTTTCAAGAACTCTTCTTGGTGAACTGGCAACATATCGGAAACACTTCCAAGATAGTGGCCATTTTCAACTGGCGTGCTGTTCAGACCGTTCTCATTCCAAGGCGCGTGCAATATCCACAAAGAAGCATACACAATATGCGTCAGACGCGTGAACAATAAAACTGCAGTCTAGTCGTCCGAAAATATCGTTCTATTTCTTGATGCACCCACATGATCTTGATGCATCTCAGATTTCTTCAAATCCAGTTTGGTCTTCTGGACGTGCTTCTTTGTTCACAACCACATCTCCTTGTGTGTGAAAAACACAATTCATTATTCAGTCATGTTGTCCTCAGCACTTAGAGGTGTTGCCAGCATTGAGCTAGCAGACTGTCGCTCATTCAGCTCTTTAGCTTGGAGCCAGCTTTTCCCCAACAACATCAGTCTTTTATGTGTAAAAAGCAAACTCTTCGTCTATTATGAGGTTTAGTTTTTCTCAGTTTAGCAAAAAGTGTAAATTTCGAGCCAGTAAAATTACTCCTTTGCTCTTCAGTTTTTCTATCCTGTCGTCTCATGCAGTATCCGAACTACACAAAAGAAGCAAAAAACATAGGCTAATAAAATAATTTTTCAATTATTTATTTATAAAATTATTTTTTAATTATTATTTGAAATTAATTTATTTTTGAAAATGAATGCCAGTGGTCGGTGTAGAGGCATTAGTAGAAGCATCTCTAGAGGCCAGTGGTTGGCGTAGAATCTGCATGAGACGACAGGATATCAAAAACCACACACCCTCCTCAACAACACCACCTCACCTCAAAAATTAGCTTCGCTGACACGAAGCAGCGAAAACTTGGCTTCATGGATCATTTACATTCCTGAAATCTGTGTGCGCCAAGCCAACGTTAGACTACACAAAGTTTGGCAGAAAAGCTCTGCATCTTGAGAAAGGCCACAACTTGGCCTGTCAAAATAGTCTCAGTACATTCTTCGGTAGACGTAATCCGGGACGTGCAGCCGCGTATCTGCAGACAAAATCTACACACTGCCGTAAAAGACTTAACACGTGCTCTCATTAATTAAGTTTTGATGACTTTTCTGTATGCGACAGCATCCTGCAATCTCAATGAAAACTTGATTCACACATTTCAATCTAATGAAGAAGCATACGTCATTTCGTTGCGAAATTCATGTTTCTTGGGCTATGAGGTTAGACATGTTCTGTTCACACAAGACGAAAAATTGCAACACACGGATGCTATGAATATAATCTGAGATGCATGTTCGTTCCATGACGAGTGAGAGTTAGAAATTCTTTCTCTTAAATAAGGTAAGGAGATAGAATGACATGATTCCTAGCCTCATACTTATCAATAGTTCAGGTTCATGTCAACTCCTCTATATAGAACTCAAATTTCTGCTGTGTTCATGTAAAGAGAACGCCTGTGAGGATACACTTGATGCTGCTACACTCTATGCATGCCTGACGGATCACTTTGCGATTAAAGTTATTTTTAACAGCTCTTCATACGAAATGAAGATAAAACATCCATCTATGACTTGTTGATTCAGGTGCCTGTTATTACGTTGAACAATGTCTTAGAGTTATGTGATTTGGTCATAACGAATTTTCTTGCTCTCTGTTCCACACAAACACAAATTCACGAGTGTTTTGAAATTTTTTTCAGAAGTGCGTGATATGGGAAGCACATTATGTTATGCTATTTCCTTCTTGGGTAACATTTTTTTGTGTATATAATCTTCATAACTTCAATTCATGCGTGTTGTAAGGAAAACATTCTCACAAGCCTACAGCACAGTTTTACCTGGCCATTGGTAACCGGCATAACAGTTTGCATATGTGGGGAATAGATTGAGTGAAGCAACGGTGCCTCTTCAAACATTTTTGTGCCTTATGAAGTCATAATCCTTGACAAGATGACTGGAATCAAATGTGTTAATTTACATATGAGCGAAATCAGCCTAAGACAAAGTGCTGTTAATGAAATCTGAAGCCAAATCTCTCATCATTGTGACTTATCGGCATGAATAGACGTAACTGGAGCAATTGAGGATATTCACGTCGCTGAGCGTGGATAAGACATGTGAAATATCTTGGTTTTCCACGATCACTGCCTTCGTGGGAGCTAGTCGGAGCCCAATCTTACCCCAAGCATTGTCGAAGTCACTCACCAACTTGTCTTGCCGGTGATTAGTGTTTTGAAACCGATATCATCAGCAAATCGACAACGGTGTCATTTCCGAATATCCATTTCTACTCCCATGCTGTCGCATTCAGTGTTCGCATAATGCTCTGGAACGTGGAAGCAACTATTAGAATGAGTGAAAATTTTTGAGAAAATTTAAAAAGTTTCATTTTTTGACATCTTCGTCCCGTATTTTACTGACAGTTTTTTATATATTTACTAGTACATTAGTTTCAGCTACAAAATTTCTATTGAATAATTGTATGACTTGCATGTTTGATCCGCCATTTTGGAGACAAGGTACGACGATTCTCAAAGCCGTGGGATGAAATTGATGACGGCGACGCTATTGGTACGGCGACGAAATCGACTATGGCTAGGAAGTATAAGCGATTAAAATAAGGCAGTTTCTGTCTCGAAGCATGCCTCGTTCTGGTTAGCCTTCTGTTTTGGAAAGAGACTTGCAAGTCGTTTTGGATGCTGAGCCTTCATCGAACACTCGCATCCCGCCTACAATCCAGACGTTGCTCGATCCGGTTACGACTTCTTCCGATCAGCACAACGCTTTTTGGATGATCGTCGATTTGAATCCTTCAATGAAGTTGAAGAACGATATCAAAAGTCTTTGATTTAAATGAGCCAGAATGGTACTTATAGCAGATCCGGAATTTTGCAGAAAAGTGGCAGAAAGTAGTGGACAATGGTGGTCTGGACTTCGCAGAATAGTTATTGTTGTTTTTGCTGTTTAAATTGCGCATAAAACAAAACTTAGAGAAATTTTCCAAAACTTTTGTTCGGCCATAGATAACTTTGATTAGATCTTATTACCTCGTCAAACTCCTGACGTGCACAGTCATCTTAGTATAGAACGGTGCTATTTTCGTCATAGAACTTCTATATAGCTCGCAAATATTCTGAGCACCTCTAACCAATGCGCCACATGCGCTCTTCATTCTCTCTTTAACTGAATGAGAGAGGGAAATTTAGTGCAATAAGCTATATTATGTACAGAGCGCTAAATGAAAGCCTGAATAGCGTTGATGAGGTTAAGATTATACGACTTTGCGGAGTGTTTATGGCGATATAGTGCTGTAGTGCATCGTATAGATAAGAATCACAATTTCAACTTTGATTATTGCCTAACTTTTTGATTTAACGGCATGTGCAATGTCAATCAAAATTAATTAACGCAGAAAAAAAGGTGAATTATGATATCAACCATAGCCTCAACTTATCTGAAATTCAATGCCGAATTGTGCAGCCTACATCAATACCGTGACATGTGATTACTGACAGCCACCGAATACGTTATTACAACGTGGGCAAAGCAAGGACTTGGATAGCGTCTCCGCATGAATTTTGTGGCCGTTGAAGCCTGTGAAACAAAGCATCAGAGTGCAAGCCTTACTCATATATCAGCACTCTTATGCTTGTATTATAATTCTGCTCTGCTAGTTTTTATTGCTTAATTTGATTAATTGTTTTAAAATGCCATACTATAACACTTTGTAATAGTGGACAAGGATTTTGACATAGAAAATGCTGAGCTCATCATACCGAGAACCGATTGTCAATTAACCTTGAGATTGAACAAATAGATCTGTAGTCATCTTATCAAGCGGACAAGGGTTGATACCAGGTCGATTTAATTAGTAAAAACATACTTCATTTCTTGTTTTTCCAAGTGTCTTCTTAAGACCACGCTCCAATTTCAATATGCCAAATAATCATTTTTTTGAGCCACTCATGTGGTCTGTTATATAAGGCTGACCTTATAGAGCCCAATACGTGTTTCAGCCTTGACAATCTCATCACTCCGGCGGTACCCTTTCGTCTTTAGTCAATCCTCTCAGGGCGCTCAGGCCTATAACAAGTAGGCGACGACGAACATCAACACTGTAGGTCAAGTGGAATTATTGCTGAAAAGACAGTGTTGTACATTCGATTGCTCTTGGTGGTATCGTTAATAAATCATACCTTTCGTTTTGTGTGTTTTCTTATGACCACGCTCAAATTTCAATATGTCAGATATTCATTTTTTGAGCCACGCATGTGGTCTGTTATATAGAGCTGACTCATGAAAAAAAGAATTTCATTCATTTTACCGCCTCTAGCGGTGGTATGATGTTGCAGTATATTCAAGGATGTAGAGTGGTGTGCACAAACTCTTGCATCAAGTGGGATGCGAACCCACATTTCACCCCATTCGGAGTCGTGTGCTGAACCGTTTCACGACCGACACCCGTTTTGACAGGGCTCTTTCTCGTTACAACGCCTTATTTGTGAACAGCCAACCGTCAACGGTCAGTCGTGGGTAGTAGCCATAGACACTGGAACCATTTATGCTGACAGAATATTGGGTACTGATGATCAAACTTTTTCATTTTATTCATTTTTTGCACACCCACTCTACACATCACTGGCTATTTTGTAAGACAATACCAACGCAAGAGGCGGTCAAATGAATTCTGTTTGACCATCAGTACCCAATATCTGTCAGCATAAACAGATTTAATGTCGATAGCGGGCTCTGCACAAACCAGACCGCTGACGGTTTGACTGCTGTCAGATAGACGTGTTTGTAGTGTAGAAAAAGAGTGGTGTCGAAACGGGGCGTCGATAGTGCAATCGTTCAGCACGCGCCCCCGCATGAGAGTGAACTATGGGTTTGCTTTCCACCTGGGGCAACAATTTCTGCACCACACTCTCATCATCAGGTGTAATATTCATTACAATATAGACAGTTCCGGCGATTTCGCTTTCTTCAAGGCCTGAAAGAGTCATTTTTGTCGTGCAATTATACTTATCTAAACACTTTCGTAATCAAATCAGATAAGACTATACGCTCAAAAGTCTGAAATCTTATAGCATGACTGGTATCAAATATTGATCGTTTTGCTGTTCTATAATCTACTAGCTAATACGTAGACCATCCGCTTTTACATGCGTTAGGTGTATGTCAGTCTCAAACCTACAAAATCGTTTCCTAATATGGCACAAAATCGCACGTGATGACGACGGTACACTCATTTTTGCTTCTGTGCATAAGGCGGATCTTGATTGAGACATGATCAGGAGTAAGCAGCATTATGACAAGAATACAACTGCGTGGGCGACATCCTAATCGTGTCACGGGTGACTCGAGTCTGTGGGGTTCAATATGGGCTTCTTGCCTTAAACTTTATCTACTATAGGGGGTGTTTGACGGCTATCGAAGCTAATGTAATCCTATCGGCTCTCACTCACCGTGGTGTAGAGCCATCTCAGATACGAACATTAACCCCTAAAGGACGGCGTGTACCAGATGTGGTACACGATACTTGAGGGCCTTTTTCGCAGCATAAAAGCTTTTTCCTAGATATTTGGCAACTATTCGCAAGCTTAAATCTCTGCAAATTCAATGATCTGTTCAGTTTCAGGAGAGAACTTTTGTCACACTGCAGCAGCGAAAATTAGTCAATTGTCACCCTTAATCTTCTTCATTTGCTCGGCCTGGGCATTGGTATGGCTCTTTATTAAAGTTATATTAGTCATTAGATAGCCCGAATCTTGAGAATTTTGACGATGTAATTGGTTTTGGCAAAGTTACCATAAAAAGTTGTAAGAGAGAAAACAAAAACCATTTTAGATTTAAAATATTATATAGCCTCCTAGACGTCTAGACGTCCTCCTAGACGTTTAGGTGGTCTATTAGTAATTATAGATGAAATTTATATGCTAAGGCATCTTATCGTTACATAAGGGGAAGAATATTACGAGTGAACCTTTTACAAAGGTTCTTTGAAATATTGGTATTATGGATGTTATAAAGAGGGATTACTTCTCTTAAAATCTTTCATTTTTCAGCGGTGATACCCGTCCTCGCAGAAATAAATAAACAAACTTTCAACCGCTATTCTGCATTTCTATCGCCTGTCTTGCATAAACGTAGCTCTAAAACACATCCTCTACAACTAAACATTTCTAATGGAGGTCTATGTGTGGGTAGTTCTAATAGATATTTATCCGTTATCTGAGTGCCATTTCGACCCCGTATAAAGCGCATTTTTTGGGTTTTTTCCAATGTACAGATAATCGTTCGATAGCTAAATTAAAAGAATTTGAACGGTGTCCACCGTCTTCAAAAAGGCCTTGTCTTTGCGCTAAAAAAGCAAAAATAGTATTTTCTTCTTCATTAAAAGATTCCTCGTTAACCAAGGCTTTTCCTCCGAAGTTCATTAACCAACAATAGATCGAGTTTTAAGAATTACAATGATTTATTAGAATATTGGGTTTCGCAAAAAATTGGATCACTTCAACCATCATGTTTTTTCTTTGTTTCTAACCATCATGTTCAACCATCACTTTGATCCATTGGGAAAAGCGTATTTATTGATTGTTTCCAATACATAAATAATCAATCGATGGCTCAACTAAAAAACTCGATGGCCTATTTCTTTTTCAAAAAGGCCTTGATTTCCTCATTCAAAGATTTTTCGTTTTGCGAGGCCCAATATTCTTTTGGTTAGTACAGCGTGATACGGAGTCGTCGTGCAATACCAAATAGATCATTAAAGTTATAAGATCTAATCTGTCGAAAAATTACTGAAACTCCAAAGGAGGCTCTGGTCAGCGAGAAATTCCTGATGAGAAACAAAAATGTGTTTTCGCTCTAACGCAATAAAAAGCCTTTTTAAGGATGAAATGCACCACTAAACTTTTATAATCTGAGCTACCGAAAGGTTACTTGAACATTGAAAACGACCAAAAAATACGTTTTTTCCAAGGTATCGAAGTGAGGAGCGGATAATGGAAATGATCCAGTTTTGCGAAACTCAATCTTTTTTGACTGTTACAGCGTAATGCATGATTAATTTCAAAAACTAAATGAATTACTGGGGTCTCCGGGTTTGATCTATCGATTGATTATAGAAGCTTTAAAGAAAAAGTTTGGTCAGAGATAAATCTCTGAATGAGAAACAGCACACTATTTTTGCTCTTTCACCGCAATAGCAAAGCCTTTCTGAAGGCAGAATACATCCTTCAAATTCCATCATTTAAGCTATTGAATGGTTATTTACTCGTCAGAAACAAGCACGAAATAATGTTTTCTGATGGGTAGAAATGGGAAAAACCCCTTTTGAATGTAGCTTGAGTAAGTGTAGGAAGATAGCGCGTTTATTATTGCGTATGATACGGTGTTTCCTTTATCACCACCTAAATTCAAAAGAACGTATTTTTCGTTCTATAGTTAAATTCGAAAATCTGAAAGGTTTATTTTAATTTTTGAGGTCTTCATATTGCACTGCAACAATGTAAAGAAAATGTTCTTCAACACTCAAGCATCTTTCAATGAGCGAAGCCTTTCCTGAAAAAAATCAGCAATTCTCCGATGGCACAAATCTCGGAAAATTTAGCGGCTTTCTTGGTTTTCCAAAAAATTTCTTTATTGTGCCGCAACATTAAAATTAAGCATGCATTTCACACGCGGCGCATATGCCTTCCATCAGCATGTACATGTATATTGCAATATTGGCTTAAGTCGTTGCCGTTCAATAGCCAATCGATAGCTCAAATCTCGGAAATCTGAGTATTTTCCGCTAGACACGGCTTTTCTCTCATGCTTTTACATCCATGCGACAACGTAAGTCTTAAAAACTTAAGAATGTGCTGAATTTTCAAGGAAGCCCTCTTAGGGCGTCGTCACAGCCAAAAGAAAACAGGTTTCACACTTGGCGTGCACAGCTTGCCACATGTAAATTACGCTGACCGGTCGACACGGCGCCGAGTGTGAGAATCAGTAATCTTTCAGCTCTAAAAACACATTAAAAATCCTTCTGAAAAACCAAGCCATCACTAGATCGTTGGGATTTTCGCTATCAAATAGATATTGAAATTCCAAATGAAATCCTCTATACAGCGAAAGATGCTCGAGTGTGGAAGAAAATTTGCTGCTTATATGTTAGACGGTGGCATATATTTAAGCTAGTCTCATTCGCTCGACAAAAGCTTTTCATAGGAATGTTTGCAACCATTTAGAAGCTTAAATCTCTCGCTACACAGTAAACACCGATTTTTCAAAATACACGGTAGCACCCAAAAAATTTTTCTTTCTCACTCGCCTTTCGTCTACATTTTTACTACGAGTGTAAACAACTAGAAATGCGATAAACCTATCAGCGTGTACAGAGTTTTCTGTTTTATCAGAATTATGCGCTTTTGTCAAAAATTTCTGCCGATGCTGTGGGAAAATCTTCAATAAAATAACAACAGTTGCCGTCGTTGTAACGCAATATGTAATAGATCACTGTCGAGCTACGTAGTAGACCTTACTAATATGTCGTCGCTATGGATTCCCCCCATCATATTTATGAGATTATTTTACTAACAAGTCGTTGCTGCTTCCTTCACTTTTACTCAGTTATAAACCTTTTCGGCAACTTTGTTTACCGGCCAAATCACGGAACTGGAGAACGGGGCTAGGACGAACGATATGTCGTATTTGGAATAATGTTATATAAATGGGCATTTTTGCCATGTCTACAGAGACTTCCAATAGAAACATAGATTCTGATGCTACAGAAAACTGTCTGCATGCTGATATGCTCTTCATGCTTCTAGCTGATTACAGTCGTGTAAAAATGAAGGCGAAAGGCGAGTGAGGAAAAAAATTTTACTCTGGATTATTCAGCGTTATGAACGGGTGTTTTAAAAAGCACTAAGGTATAGCTGTAGAAAGAGACTTGAGCCTCCGAATGACCGCAAGCACTAAAACATGTCATATCCTTATCAGATTAAATCGTTTTGAGCGGGTCTGTAAAAGAGCGGTCGATAGCAAAGGTATGATTCATTCTAAAAGCCGCAAGCTCGATTGCCGGTCACCACAAAGTCAGGTAATACCATCATCCTACTTCGGGTGTTCAGTTTTTACTCGGCGTCGATTCCTTTAAAGGATTATTTAACCTCAAGGGATCGACGGAACCGAGGGAGGGTGCTACTGATGAGTACCAATAGGACGAAATAGGCGCCTATATAGCACTAGACCTATCAGCTCAAAACATGTCATATCATAATGCAAGAGTTCCGAAAAGGTTTGCTATACGAAGAAAAACAACTCAATCAAGCAATAAAAACCGCAACTCGCTTTACGCGTATCGATTTCTATAGCCGTCGGTTAGGGATTAACTAACTAAATGCAATCGAACTGCAGTTTAAAACAATTTTCCATCGATTCTCTAATATAATCGTAGGAAAAGAGGTTCAACAAAGCGACACTATATCGCCAAAGCCGTTCACTGCCACACTGCAGTAGATAATTAAACCGCTCTTTTAGGATGGAAGTAATACACACATTTCCGAAATTTCCAAGAGAATCCTCGTTTCGCAGAATAGTTATCTTTTCGATGAGTGCAAGTGATGAGGAGCGATACTAAGTAAACTCAGTGAAACCGAAAAGAAACTGGGCTAGGCATAAACAAGACGAAAACCGACATCATTTATCCATGGTGAAAGTAAAATCGAATCGAGAATAGACTTAGATGGTTCTCTAAATTTATAGTTCGCCTGACTACAGTATTTTGAAATCTAATCGGGACTCACAATCTTTCTCAGGTTTGCGCAGATCAACGTAATAGTCTGGTGCAGCAGTATTGAGACATGAGAAATGGCGAAAATTGCCGTTTGATATCGAAGTTCATTAAAAATCAAAGTTACCGCAACTGAAATCTGAAACCGCAACTACCTCCGCACCATTATGAATCCGAAACTACTTTCGCATCAGTCTAAATAGGGATCAGTGATCAAGCACAGGTAGCCGTTCAGATAATGAGAAGAGAAGATGGCAGAAGCGAAAGAAACAGCAGAGTGGACTTCAAGTAAATCCAAGGAGACGACTACCGAATTGGCAAGAAGAAGCGTCCGTGGTTATCGTCGATCGTCAACTGTGGTCATCTGAAGATTGTAACGAGTTTTGTATCACTAAATGAGCTTTGTGACGTTAACAGTTTGAAGTGGATTCCAGCATGGACACTAATAATCACGCTCATGTTGTATCTAAACAAGGGTTTTAGTTTGGCGATATAGAGTAGAGTAATGCAGGATTTCAATACAGGGGGTTGATAGGCAATAGATTTTTTAAAGGGGCTATTACTAAATGAACTACAAGAAAGACATCTTTAGACTCACCACAACCATGATTACCGAAACGGCAATGTTCTCTGTGTGAATAGGTAACGGAGTGGAGAATTTTAGCATCTCGAAATTATGGCCTTTTTACTGCTGAAAAATCATTTCAATGTTTGCCGATTGCTCAAAACGTTGTTTTCACGAATGTAGCCACTTGTTCGATGAGCGAATATAAAATGAGGCTTGTGCGATATCACATCATTTCGACATCACTCGCTTAGCATATTCATTTTTGCTAAATATATTGTCACACCTCTCCATGGGCAAAAGTACTAAGAGTTTACACACCTTCCTCAATTACTTGTCAAAGAATGATGTACCTATACGTTGTTAATAAAATCTGTAAATCTCAAATTTTCCGTTGCAGATGTTCTTCTAACGGCGTTTAAGTTATGCCGTCGCAGCGCGTAGTGGGACACCCGCTGCCGGCTTATGGCTATAGACAGTAAAATTGATGGGTTTGAATAAAAGCGTGTAATGTTTTCAGCATTTGCCATGAATATAAATCATACTGCGAGACTTTTCATGCAGATTTAATGGTGGTCCATTACGCTGCTTAATCAACCCGGAAATGGCAGGCACAAAATGGGTATTGAAACATTTACCGCCATTTTCGCGTGTCATTACATTTAATAGAACAAACTCGCCTTGATTACGTTAAGGAAATTTGAACGCTAATGCCATACTGGTCGTCAATTGATCGCATAAGAACCGGAATAATTAAAGTCGTGAAAAAGGTACATGTAGCGTAGCGCTGGTTTATTGAGCGATTTAGAGATGGCTAGAGGAGATTTCATGGAGATATGCGTCTATAAAAGAAAAACACGTGCTGCCTCACTTTCATTAGTAATAAGCTAAGACACTTTCAAAAAAAATGAGCGGAGATATCTTTTCAGGCACTAATAGATTCCTTGAAAACATCAATACGTTCGTTTGAAGCAGTAAGTGAGAAGAGTAAAATTTTCAAGATCCCACATCGTACGGGAATAGCTACTAAGTGAACTCCGTAAGTTCATCTCAGGCAATGCAAAGAAAAAATTCAGGCGTGCAAATGCCAATAGATTAATTGCTACTTTCTGTTACAGGGAACCACAGTCCTTTTTTCTGTTGGAGAGGAATTTTTTACTGGATTCTTAGAAAACTATTCAAAAGCTTATTTCTCGCAAACTCTTGTGCTATAATTTGTTTTTTCTTAAGAAAGCCTGTAGCTGCAGCAGCGGAAATAATACCATATTTCACACTTGATAAGCTTTTGCTCGGCTATTGAGCTTCAGAGCCGTCACACTTCTGCTTTGGAGAAGCATTCTTGCCTTTCATAGTAAAGGCCCAATCCAATTCTCACTTAAACTTTCAATAATTATTCCATATCCTAACTCTCGGCGATTCTAGTGCAATAACAATAATCATTCAATATCCTAAGTCTCGATGATTCCACTGCAATAATCTTTTTCTCGTTGAAAATTCGTTAGAATGCTGCAGCAGCGAAAATAAGTTAACGTTTTACACTCGCAGTCATCACTTCTCGTAACGATTTGAGCAATCGCGCAGCACGATTTACATCTCTGCGCAATTTTTGTTACTTAATTCCAAGCTTTTTCTCCGCTTTGCAAGAACAGGTAAAAGTATGGCTCTGATGCTCCAGTGGACGTTCATATACCTCTCGGGTGTAGACTGACTGCTTATGCCTAGGCTTATTAACGGGTTTATTTGGCAAGTACTTTTATGGGGACCGCTTCCCTATATTAGGAAAATACCGATAATTTCACAAGCATGGTCTCAGGCTGAAGGAGTTCACAAGGAACATGATGATCAGCATTCACTAATCAGCGCATCAAATCCATTTTTCTTCATACTAACTAGAGATGATGTAACATTGAGTTCGTTTCATAAAGATTACGAAAATGCACGTAAGAGTAAGGCAAATGAAGTTACTTCGGTTGGTCGAAAAGAATCCTACCTTGTGACTTATAACATACATACTTATATTCAGACACCCAATATGTGGAGTACTGTGCAAAAACGTTTGCGTCAGCAGGGATTCGAACCCAGATATCACTCTTTCCGGGAGCGTATGTCAACCGTTGCACTACCGACGCTCGCTTTGCACAGCACTCTTATTTACGCTACAACGCGTTGTCTGCCAACAGCAAACCGTCGACGGTCTGGCGGGGCAGCCGCTATCGGCATGAACCCACTTGTGTTGGCAGACATTGGATGTCAGTGTACTCCACATATTGGGTATACTATAAGATCATACCACTGCAGTGGCAGTCAAAATAGAAAGAATTTAGACTGATTATCGATATCCAATGTCTGTCAACACAAGTGAGTGGTAGTGCAACGGTTGACATACGCTCCCGGAAAGAGTGAGATCTGGGTTCGAATCCCTGTTGACGGAAACGTTTTTGCACAGTACTCCACATATTGGGTATACTATAAGATCATACCACTGCAAGTGGCAGTCAAAATAGAAAGAATTTAGACTATATTTAGACATGTATGCAAACATACATACGTACTCACATACGCAGACATACATTTACACATACACATGCGCACACATTTATTTATTTCTTCACCCAGATATTGATCAAGCTGAACTGTCAAACTCTATCCTACGCCGTTATGCTATATATAGTATTTTTTGCGAATTACTACTACTTTGAGCGAGGTCCATAAAAACAGTCAAATGTGAAGGTAGGATTCATTTTACCAGCCACGAGCTCGACTGATGGTCACTGCAATGTCGAAATATTTTATCACTTTACGTATGCGTGATTTGTTATTCGGCGTCGATTCCGTTATAAATAAGGGTTTACCTCGCTATAAAGGACTGACCAAACCTAAAGTCATCACGCTACCGATAGGGCTGCAATACAGCCGGGGCGAAACAGCCGTCTATCACTGTGCAAGTGCCATAACGGACCTCATGATAGGCTCAAGAGATGTTATCAGATTTCTATCTGTAGTCTTGAATAGATTTTAGGTTGTCCCATAATTTTTTCACATTTATTTTTTATTTAGTTTTTTTTTCATTTCAAATCGGATCACTCCAGAAGGCTGCGGTATGTTGGAGAAAGCTTTAGTAGTTTTAACCACGAGGCCATAGCAGTTTCTGCTTGTGAATCCGCACAGTCTTTTCTAATCTGTCTGACAATCTCCAAGTGCCAATTTCTATTACTGGATAAGAATAATCACCGTCTGCCATCTAAGTGAAATGAATTCCTACAAAGTGGAGCCTCGATAGACATCTCAAAGATTGACTGAACATGACTGCGCTGCACGCTGACCATCTGAAAAGTCTCTTTCTGCGGGCCAGGTAAGGCCCAAATCGGTCGGCATTAGTTCTCTATTAGAATCGGAGTCCTGAGCCTATCACGAGAACAGCACGGCGATGCTGCGTTGGAGACTGTTCAACAGCAAGCGGCAGTCGATGCCGACGTCTACGATGAACAACTCTGAAGGTTGGTCACAGTAGTGAGAGAGAACCTCCAAAACGACTTATTGTCGCGCTTCTTCACTATAATGCTCGACCTCACGTCAGAATTCCAACTTTCTACATATATTACAAAAAAGGAGCTAGACCACGGTACTAAAGTCACCGCATAGCTCCTATATGGCTCCACTGGACTGTCATCTCTTCCGCATCCTAAAACTGCATCTACGGGAGAAAAAATTTTGAGATGGCGAACAGCTTAAGAGTGACTCGCTAATTCTTGATCGTCAACTTCACTCTTTTTTGGGAAGAGGGCATTTAGCCTTTGCGCACAGAATGGATGCATTTCATTTATCACGAGGCTGACTTTATTGTTGAAAAGTTGATTTCTTTGGTTAAACAACAACTGAATTAACATAAGTGTCGAAATGCGAAAGAAATCATGGCACAGCCTACAGCAAGTCGACAGGAGCTTGACATAATATACGCATCGCACGAAGGGATCATCATTTTTTAGAGAACATTTCACAAATAAAAAAATTGCCTATTCTGAGTTTGATCAGCACTTTTCAAGCTTCTGGTTGAGGCTCTGCGCTCGACTAGAACTAGCCAATGTAAACTTTTTCCCCTCTGCTAACCAATGGAGAAGGTGAGCGTTTTCATAATTGGCCACTGCATAGTTTCACCAATATCATGTATGCGATAACACTCACAAATATAAGCAGCTGTTTTAGTCATTTATGAACAAACAGACTTTCTAAAGCGATTTACAAGGTAGAAATTTGGTTAAAGTGATAATTTTTAATGCTGTTGCAAACACAGCGACTAAGAGATTTCCCTCCCTCCACCCGTCGTGTTAATCACAAATCCTGTTCCCGCTGCTGCATATTTCTCCTTTTCTTTTGTTATCAAAAAATTTATGGGTGGGTAAAACTAACTAAATAACAGAAAGAATGGTACTTGTCAGTTTGCTAAGCACCAATTCGATCCCTTGTAAAAACGTATTTCTTGGTCTTTTTCAATCTTCAAATAGTCTTTCGATAGCACAAACAAAAGAATTTGAATATGTATCTCTTATTTAAAAAAGCTTTCATATTGCGCTGAAAGAGCAAGAATAAAATTTTGTTTCTCATTGAAACATTTCTCGCTGACCAAAACATTTCCTTTAGAGTTTCACTTATCAATCGATATATCAAGTCTTAGTAATTACAATAATTTATTTGGCTTTATTATAAACCCGATATTAGACTGTAACTGCCAAAAGAAAAGTGAGTTTAGCGAAAAAATGGATCGCTGCAGCTATCCTTTCTTCACTTCGATGCATTGATAAAAATTCATTTTTTGATAGTCGCTAATGTTTAAATAACCAATCGATAGCTCAATAAGAAAATTGAATGGAGGATTTTACTTTCAAAAAGGCCTCTGTTGTTGCGTTGAAAGGGCAAAAACAATGATTTGTTCCAATCAAAGATTTCTTACTAATATGGGCTCCTCTCATGTAGTTTCAAAAACCAAACTCTAGATCAAATTTCAGGGATTCCAATAGTGTATTTGATTTCTTTAATGGACTTTCTATTGCTTCATAACAACTAAAAGAATATTGGGTTTCGCACTCAATGCTTTTTTTCCAGTTTGCGAGGCTCAATCTTCTTTTGATTGTTCCAGCCTGATATGAGGTCAATATTCAAAGTTAAGGAAATTGTTGAAATTCTTAAGATCCGATGTATCAATTAATTGGTGACACTGCAAAAAAAGTTTTTGTTCAGCGAAAAATCTTTGGATGAAAAACAAAATATTCTTTCTGCTTTTTCAGCGCAATAACGAAATTTTTTGAAAGTGAAATGCGCCCATTCAAACCCTTTTGATTTAAGCTATCGATTGATTAGTTAAGCATTGGAAACGATCAGAAAATACGTTTTTCCCAATGGATCGAAGTGAAGAGGGGATGGTTGAAGTGATCAATTTTTGCGAAACCCTATCTTTTTTGGCTGTTACATCGTAATACCATGTCAATCATAAAACAAATAAATCATTGCAATCCTTGTAATTTGATCTATCGAATAGTTGGTGATACTTGGAAGAACAAGCTTTGGTCAGTGAGAAATCTCTCAATGAGTTAGAAAATACATTTTGGCTCTTTCAGCGCAGTGACAAGGTCCTTTTGAAGACGTAATACACTGTTCAAATTCCTTTGATTTGAGCTTAAAATTATAGTTTAATCGTCGAAAATAAGAGCAAAATAATTTTTTTAGAACGATCGAAATGGCGCTCAGCTAACGGATATTACAGAAAGAATGAGAAAGCATGATTGTAAAATCTCAAAAGGCAGCTCATTCTGAGACTAAATATAATTAAGTGATTGCGGCGATAAACAAATCAAGCTATCAGTTGTAAGAAGAAATTGTACTAAATGATTTTCCATCAAAATATTTTCGAATAGCTCATTTGTCCGCATAAAACGGAGTACAATCTTTTGATTTTGTCTACCGCCTGTTCCTTTCTTGTGGCAGGGCACGACGCAAAATACAATTTCAAGAGTTGATCTATGGTCTCGACTGTTTTTAAAACCTCGCAATAAACGTCCAAAATGAGCTCAAAAAGGGATTTTCAAGCCTAAGCGAGGTTGGTATGCCAGGGCCATCCACGCATGTTTCGCAGGCCTTGCTCTCCTCGTCAGTGACCCACGCCCACATTAAGCCCTGCATTGTTGCAACAGGGAGGCGTGTTTGGTGACGGCACAGTGTACAATGACATTGTACCATCACCGCTTCTCAGTCGATGGATTTCGGCTGGTAGAACAAATTTTTTGCTTGGCATCGATTGTTTGTATAGCCCTGGCGTACCAACCTCGCTTAGGCTTTAAACTCAGACGGCAGCTTTCATATGATAGACGTTGAAACCAATTTTTCCACTGAATTGTACTTTATATACGAAATATTAGCACCGATGATGAGCTATGGTAGGATGTACATCACGTTTTTGAGGAGCGCAGACTTGCTCGAACGTTAGCCACTGGTCCTGAAGAGGATACCAATCGTGCGCATTTTGCTTGAAAATAGAGGGTTGTAAAATATTTCTCACTCTAAATGCCTACTTCTAGTAGGTTCGTGTTTTCCTAATTTCTTTAGCTTGCGTTTACGATAACCGTACCTACATGGTAGCATTCATGGTGATACGGGATGTAATCAGGGATAGAAGTCGCTGCAATGTCTAACTTTTTATAATTCATTGTCAAACAAAAAACGAATCATATGTAAATCGCTATAGACACTCTAGATACATTTCCTTCCAAAAATAGCAGAAATATTACTCTTTTCACGAGAAGTCCATCAGCACAGAAAGCTAGGCATTCAAATGGAAGCATACATTTAGGCACATGAGGCAAGCGAAATGCTGCTATTTTGCTTTCTCTCGCTTTCGATCCAGTAAAAAAATACGGCTGGTATACCTTAGCTCGGTAGAAAAACCGACCTCAGAAACCATGAACTGTTATCAGTCTCATTCCCCCATTATGCACGAGTTATTTTTCTAAGAAAAACTTCAGATATTCGATTGAGCTTACTAATATTTTCGGTACGATACTCGAATTTTCTAGCATTTTTACCGCTTTTTTTTCAGTGTTATGATGTGACATATATGTCTAAGAGAAGAGAATATAGAGCAAAAACATGGCCTCAGCTGGGAATCAAATCAGCGTTTCATTCTATCCAGGGACGAGTGCTCTACCACTACACCATCGAAGCACATTTGCCCGACCACTCATTCTTCAACATCCCTATGTTAACTATCAGCCACCAACCTTTAACAGGTTTGATCGTGCATGCGATATCGCTTTATAAACCCAGTTAAGCTGACAGCCACTGTGGTAACTAATATTCGAAAATTTCTAGTATGTTACTGCATTTTTCGCACGTGTTATGTTCATATACTATTCATATCCATATACTTCTAAAAGAATTGATTGATGTGCAAAAACATGGCCTCAGTATGGAGTCGAACCCGCGTTTCACCCTATCCGAGACGCGTTCTCTACCACTTCTCCCCTGAGATTTGCCCGACCACTCATTCTTCAACATCTCTATGTAGCTATCAGCCACCAACCTTTAACAGGCTTAGTCGGGTATGTGATTTCGCATTATAAAACTCAGTTGAGCTGGCAGCTATTGTAATGACTAATACGCGAGATTGGTAGCATTTTTCCTGCTTTTGAGTAGTGTAGTGGTAGAGCACGCGTCTCCGGATAGGATGAAACGCGGGTTCGACACCCGCCAGAGAGTCATTTTTTTGCTCAACACGCAATTCTCCTAGACATTTTCGATATTCTTGATTTTCTCTTCAAGGCCGCACAAAAGTATCGGTCTGTACAAGTGCCCATTATCAGACCACATGACATGCTGGCTCTAATAATAATTATGAATAAATATCTCCTTCGTCTTTATGGACGTTATTATGCGCACGTTTTCCAGATTTAGCTCATTTTTATCTTCATAGATTCATTTATAGTTTTTGCCACCGCCCGCAAGCAAGTAGGTTTCAGAAATTTATATTGTCTTTGCTTATTTTTATGACCCATGGTGGCCAGTTTTGAGTATCATGGCAGCATGAGAGTCTGTCGTGCATCTCTTTCTCCAAGGATGTCACCAGTTTCTATGTTTGATGAAAAAAAGTGCAATAATTTCTCGAAGAATTTATTTTACGTTCATTTTAGTATTCTGAAGTACAAGTAAAACGCTCTAGCTTGACTGTCCCTTAGCTGTAAAAACAGTCTACTCGACCAGCGGCTGTAAAACATCCATGAAAAAAGATGACAAGTTTGAGAGAAATATAGTAAATACAGAAGCAAAATTCATGCTTATCACAAATCAAACGCATTCTCATTCTCAACCACAAACTAGGATATTCAAGCTGCTGTATAACGTCTTCTCATAAATGTTAGCACTAGGGCAATAAAGGCCAAATTTATCTATTGAAATCAATTGAAATAAAGCTTGAAAATAAAGCTTAACAACACTATTCAAATTCTACGTCATGAACCTGAATAGATTTCTGCCATCTCTCAGGCAACAATCAATACCGCTTTGTGTGGATTTTTCTGAGCAACCTTTTGGTGCCAAATTTGGTGATGCTATCCGCATTGCGACAGCTCAACGAAGCCTTTGTCACAGTTTGCTGCTTTAGAATATGAATTAAGACGCAGTGAACAAACCGTTTCCGAAAACATCAGATGTGCATACGGCTCGGTGATTCGTGTCCAAGTAAAGGTCTCGGTTCTTTACTAAGGTTCTCGCCGGCAAAACAAATTTGGAGGACCAGGTGCGCTCCGGTCATCCAGGCGAATTTGATCAAAAAGCAGTCATTGAAGCAAGTGAAGAGGATCCGACCTTGACTATCAAGGATGACTATGGTTATGAGGCAATCAACAGAATATTGAAGCACCTGGACCCCTACAATCGGGCCCTATCACATTGACGTCGCGGCAATCTCATCCTGCTTTAAGACAACGCGAAGTTGCATTCTTCGAACTGACAAAGAGAAAAGTTTAACCGAACTGGTGTGGGAATAGCTAGATCATCCGATGTGCAGTCTTGACATATCGTCGCCTGACTATCACCTTTCCAGGTCGCTGGAGCACTTCCTCTAAAACAAGGAGTTCTGAAACACCAATCATTTGTATCGAGAATTCATAACCTACTTTGAGTACAAAGATGGCGTGTTCTATGAGCGCGGTATTGATTTGCTGTCTGAGAGACGGTAGAAATGTGATCAGGCTGATGGAGCATACTAGCTAGAATGGTGTTGCTAAGCACTTTTATTTGCTTCTGCATAGTAAAATTTGGTGTAATCGCTACGATCCACAAAAAAAAGTCATCACACGATTCATGATGTGTGCAGAGGTAATACGAAAATCGCACCAAGAATTTCAAAATCAGGAAGTCTTCCTTTCATCCAGGCGGAATGATCAAAGAAGTGGCAGCGGTTGTCATATAGTGACTGGAACTCGCTCCTTGCAAATGTTGCAGTTCGTTGAAAGATTTGATTAATCTAACCGAAAATGCACTATGGCATCGTGAACAATAAAAAGAATAGAAGCATGAAATCACTGTGCTCTCGGGATAGCAAGGTGAAGTCCGTCGACCTCTGGTGGACGAATGCGAGACCTATTGGCATGGAGATAAGAGAAACGAAAGTGGAATAGCACAACGATAAGCCTGAAATAGAGCTGCAACTTAATGACTTTTTACTCTCAAGCATGATCATTTGCCACTCCAATTAGAATTATCGTGTAAAGACATGGATGCAGTCTGAAATGTATGAAGAAGCTGGCTTCCTCTTATTTTTTACGTTGGTCGATATCACAGCAGATACTACTTGATTTTAAAAGATCCTTCTCTCTAGCACAAAAGTTATAAAGCTTTGAAACAAAAATTTCCGCATAAAAATGCTGATTTTCTTACGACGAGTTTTCAATCTAACAGTGTTTGGACTCGGAATGTCACAAAAAATCGTTATCAGTACGTTATTTCGCGCATAAAAACGATCGTACGTAGTTATAAAGATAGCTATGCCATAGTATTCTGTCTATTGTCTAGTATATTTCATGCCACGGTCAACCTAAGATCGTCCTTTACGACGAATTGCGTGACTTTTACTGGACGGCTTAAGGAATCTTTGAGTCATAGACGTTGGTTCGAAGCCGGCCCAACTTTCAAACTCTGTTTATATTAGGCCGGAAAGGAAGTTTGGGACACTTGCGAAAAATTGAAAATTTGTGCATGACTTCCAAACAAAAGCCATAATAACCAGTGTTCAAAATGAAGGCCATCGTTTTTCTACGACTTTCTGCCAGCGGTTCGCCAAGTTTGAATCTGTTCGGAGTACCCTTCCTTCGACTTCAATCAAAGAACTCTTGACAACGCTTCTTTAACTTGGTCGAACGATTTGAATTTGCGAACCTTCAAAAGGTGTTGCATTGATGGGAAAAGGCCAAAGTCGGATGGAACTCAATCTGAACTGTAGGCAGGTGCGGCAGAATCTCGACTCTGTGCAATTCATCAGACTTGTCTTTGATCTTCAGGGCAAAGTGCCCTGATATTGTCTTGCTGCATCAAGACGCGCATTCGCTTGGCTAAAGCCGGGTATCTCTTTTTTAAGCTTGTCGTAGACTCGGCCTAATTGCTAACAATAGAACTCGGCGCTGATGAAACTGCTGTTCGAAACCAGCTCTAAATGCACGACTCTTCAAAATTTTATCAAACACGGATCATGACCTTCTTTCCAGATTGATCGTCGGGGACTGACAGAGTACCTTGACCCTTTCGCGAACCCACTGTTTTCTTCATTGTGGTTGACCAGGTAACACTCACATATCGTGCGATGACACAGTGTGCTTTCAAAATCGGTCATTCGGTGGATTGTTGAGGCACTTGGAGACAAACTTCGACTCTTTTGGCAACTCGTGCTTCAGTGAGTTCATACAAATCTTGTCGTGGCTTTTTGTGGACAAAGTTAAGCTGATAAGTATGAGTTAGCACAGTTGAATAAAATTTTTTCATGTCCGGTTGCCAATCCGCGAGCACTTGACGACGGTTCATCTTCCAATGCATTGATCAAATCTCCATTGTTCAACTTTGGTGGACGCTGTGAACAAGACTTGTTTCCGAGGTTAAGAACTTCAGCATTAAAGCATTGCAAGCAGCGTCCAGCAGCAGATTTGCTTATTGTGCCTTTTCCTTCAACTTCCTTGATTTAATCGATTGCGTCATCGCTGTGGAAAGATCCTTTTCCCAATGATGACGCAATAAAACACAATTTTCAATTATATCGTTGAACGCGGTGGAGGCTGTACCAAAGTGACGAACAAAGACAAATGATATCTAGGCTTTGAATGGGATACGCCGCATAAGAAACTGTATTATTCCCGTGCTATGCAAGGAGGCTATATTATGCTTATTATAGTGCCCCAGAGCTTTCTCTCCAACCGTAGTATGCCAGCACTTCCATGACATAGGGTATACCTTGTCATATTACTGTGCACCAGCTGATGGAATAATTTAACAAAAGATAAATAAGGGTTTGTACGGAATCTAGAGATGGTTAGTATTTTTTGTTTGGACGCTGAAAGAGAATTTAGCGATTATAGTACGGCATTCCGTGCCATAGCTGAGTTCAAATTTCTAGATAAGAACAACTTTTTAAATCAAGTTTTGTTCTAATTTCACCACTTTGCGCACTGCTTGTTCAAGCGAACGCAAACAACAGCGATGCCGACAAAGTCGACTTATCCCCTGTGTTATCGATGCAATAAAACACAGACTTCGATCTACCGTTGCTTACTCTTCACCGTAACCCACGCTATACCGTAGTTCAGCACTCACCGTAGTCACTCTTTACTCCCTCCATATTACAACTATTTATTATATTGCAAACTCATAGTTCAGCATTCAACGTAATTCACTCTTTGCTGTCTTCATGTGACAACTGATCATCGTATTACGTACTCGCTACTTACTGATGCCATTTCTTATGTCGTTGCTTTTAGTAATGCTATTAAGCAGATATAGGTCCAAGTTCCCAAGTTTGAGACCCACCCACAAAGCCCTTGTGCGTGAAAATTCCCAACGATGGCAACAAAACCACTGAACCGTTGTTATAAGCGATGCAAAATATGAAGGTAAAAACCACCTATTGAGTCCTCCATATTTTCTGCACATTTTGACACTTTTACTGATTGTAACTTATATCTTATATGAAAAAATCAACTTGTCAACAGTGCAGTCACCATCGTGCTCTGTGATATGCAGACACTTGCTGGGTAGAGATTGGATGCCGTCCTCTCAGGGACAATGAGACAAGTGATTAAAACAGTCGGTCAGGTCATTTAAAGCTGGTTGTCCTTATAAAATTTTTCTCCTGCAGATCTTCTTCCAAGGCGAAGGAGAAGGTAGTGCGATGAAGCAATATCAGGGCTAGACGGTGGATGTAGTGTCCTGTCCATCCCGTTTCCAAAAAAGGGGCGAATCGACTATACAACGTGACTCGAGTGTTGTCTTGAGCAAGGGCGGCACTAAGTGGTTTTATGCGCTACTTTTGCACTGTTGTGGCTAACCTCCGGAGTTGCTTCCCGTAAAGGTCGGCATTGATTGTCTGCTTGTCGTCAAGCAGATCTCAAAACAACATGTCATGGCGATCTCATAAAACCAAGAGCATAATCTTTTGACAGTGGAACTTGGCATTTGGTTGAGCTGGCGGTTCTTTGCCACGAGGCAGCCAAAGGCATGGCGTGTGTTGCTCTCTCAGTACCTAGTACGAAGCTAATCTCCAGAAGAGTACTGGTACAGCCGAGCACTTTAATAGATGGTTGCAGATGCAGCGCAGTCGTGGTCGGTCAGCACATGAGGTGTCCGTCAAGGCGTCACCTTGTGAACAGCCCATTTCATTTTGACGCCGAGCGATAGTGCTACGGTCGCACTCAAGTGTCTTCCCTAATTTCCTCGCCCTTGAATTCGAATACACTTCCAGCTGGCGGAGCAAACTTCTTCGTCAAAGGTGATTAGCCGGCCAGAGTGAGATTGAATCTGACAGCTCATATTGCCTTCGTCGAAGCGATTTGATATTAAGGACAAGTACAATGCTTTCGACGTTAATCATTCCCTGAGGAATGCGCCATGTATTGGTCTTCGATTTTTAACTTCGTCTGAGGTGATTGAATGCATATCGGCCTTTACAGCCTTTACAATGACTCGAGATGGCCTCGTCACTGAACCAAGTCAGTGGTGCTTGTCCTATGGACGTCTTGGTGAGCCATGAGCGCAAAATTGTACCAACCACCTCGTGTGCAGACGCAGGGTACCTCTGAACACTGCGCCACGTGCGCTCAGCACCAACTTGCACTTCCGAAATCTCAAGTCATCACAAACAATGCAAATGGATCAATTCACTCGCAGTCAGTAGTAATGTCTAGCTTAAACATAGTTATTATATTCTCGGCAGTCTTCTTCACACTGGTCTCGATCTTATTCGTAAAGCATAACCAAGAGTAACTGGCGCTGATCTATTTTGATTCTCAGTTAATTAACCTGCGGTGCGCGTGCTATTTTATACCACCCCCCCCCCCTTTGGATCAAGCTTTAACACATCTCAGTCCTTTGGCAAAAACATCATTTTTAATTGAAAAGCCTGAATAAAACTGCAATAAATGAAATTTTGGGAAACCGTTTAGACGTAACCTTACTATATGAAGACCGCCCGCTGAAAGCAGCAAGTGATTGAAGGGCAGAAAGCAGTTCAACGCCAAATTTGAGTCGCTGAGCAGTTAACGAAGATTTATGGGCGTTCCATATACTCCTTTCATTCTTTTTTTTTTTGCAATAAGATATTCTGGTCGTTCTTCTTTCAAATGAACACAATCAGCTAGCTATATATTCTTATACGCCAAGCTGTGGATAATATTAGTATCGCGCTTACCCATCCAAAGAATGAAAGAGTTCGCATAGAACTGTACCAGTGAAGAATAGGAGCCCAACGATTTTCAAGAAGAGGAACAATGCAATGAAAGCTAATATGTTGTAACATAAATAGCGCATTTTCACACAGTGCCTGAAACAATATCAAATAAATGTTTCAATAACTTCTGATCTCTGTTTTGTAGAGCATTCATCTATTTAGGTGGTTGTTAATAGTTTTACCTGCTTGACAGAAGCGATTCTCCATTCGCGTTTTCCGTTGAGCAATATCTTGGTGGATACAACTATGATTCTGAGACTGTATTCCCTACAATTAAAACTGATGCCACAATTTGTATCGAAATGTCTTAACAGAGCCACTGTTTTTATCAATGACCAACACCTAGTCTACCAGCTTTCATCAAAACCGTCATAAAAACCGTTTAAGTGTAACGTTCTTGATCATATACACTGTGCCCAGAAGATGAAAGACTTTGTGCGAAATTTTACAATAACACAGCTTTAGCTCTTTTGAAAAATGCGTGACTAATTACACTTACTAATACGTCAACTCGATCTTACATGGATGTTATGATAACAATGTTTTTAACTTCCTCTTCACTGCCTGTTATCTATTATGGTGGAGTCCACCATCGATCATCGTTTGCGCTTGGGTTATTGGATAGTGCTGAGCATTTCGGAAATCACAAATGCGAGTTCGGAGCCCACTTAGGACTATTTTGCATAACTCAGCATCCTTGTTATATGGGATTTTCTAGAAAAAGTCTTGCAACTATTGTAACTATTCGCACAAAAGCTTGGCCTCAAATCAATATCAACTGTGCTACCAAATGTTTATGGAGTTGTGGATGTTTTATGAGCATTTTCTAAAGCTGCTTAAGGTGTTACTACCTGATGCTTGACTTCGCATGATTTACAAAAGATTGATCAGATCTGAGAGCCAGTTTCATTGAGATGCCATGTTTTGCAGAAAAAATATCTTTACGCAGAGTTCTGAGAATGTCAGAGCTGTAAAAAAAGCTGAGGATATTGATTTTCTTTTCCGATGATATGACCTTATTCTGGGATAGAAAACCTTTGGTGCATTCCACATGATGTGACATTCAAAACGACTTGCCATGAAATATAGCGAAAACTAATTGGACGAAAAAAAACTACCTTTATGCGCCCTTTGATGTAGAGTAATGTGCAAAACTTTCTCACCCGGATAAGTGAGTTGTGGATTCGAGTCCCGCCTGACGCGAAAGTTTTGCACATCACTCTACATCAAAGGGTATATCTGAAATGTTCGCACCACCTCTAGAAGCGGTTAAATATAAGAGT
>JAHQIW010002519.1:0-21820 GCA_019055375.1 Parelaphostrongylus tenuis
CGGTATGAATCGTAAAGATAAGTGCCTGCTTTAAGAAAATCTATAGGAGAAGATATCGGTTGACAAAAACAAAGTATAACTTTCATTGCGCAACGTTCGTGGTGGCAAACTTCTACGTGAAAATTCAAAGATCAGGCTTTGATGCTCTAACCAGGCTCCTTCATTTATTGTGCCTATGAAATATCCTTTGTTGGCTGAATGAGATGTCATCAAGAATTCATCATTATGAGGGAGCAAAAAGGAAATTGTATTGTAATACTTTGTACGAAAAACAGCTGTAACAAGGTTAAATTTTGATGAAATCTTGAATATAGCGGGTAAGGAAAGCACTGCAGACGTTACAAAGGACGCAAGTGATGTGACGCTGAACAGAAGCGTTCTTGCACACTTTCTTGAACGCTCCAAGTTTTTCATTAAGATGGATGCTTATGAAACCGCTCTCAATTTCTGACAATTTTTAAGCATTGCGCAAACAAAGCGAAATTTATTGTTTACATTCCATGAACTGAGGCCTTCTTTTGTGTGCGTAATCCTTACATACTCTTTCGTGCTTCTCAATCAAGCAAATGCTTTCAAAAGTTATCTGAAAAGTCCGAGACGTTATTTTTTCATGATTAACCATCACGGTACCTTCAACATCTAAGATTTCCAAGATAGTTCGAAAATTTTTACCCGAAATCGTTTGATCAAATATTGCTGCTCTTCATAAATAAGAACTGCATTATGTGCGATTCGGACATTTTCTTCACCGGATCGCAGAAACACTTATTCGCAGGTTCATGAAGAAGCTGTGCGACAAGCGGTGGATCGAATTTCGGTCTTCAAGGGAGCTTTCTCTCACCATACAAGTCTCATGGATGTGAGTGGCGTAGTGTTTATAGTAACGAATTGTAGTTCTTTTCAAAATGTTAGTGACAGTTCTCTGACTTGACACGCAATGACTCATCTCTATTCAATTTTATTGATGAAAAATTGAAAGCACCTTCAGCGCTGTATAATTATCTGCCCTGTTATGAGACCTTTATTCACGCTAAATGACGCCGATCAAGTGATTCTGAGTTCTGGGAGTTTCATATCGTTCTCTTTGATTAGTTAAGCAGCGAAACGTTTTGCTCGAGTATAGACCGTGTACGTTCAATACGATTCTTCACCAGGTCAGCACGTTTCGAACTGTTTTCTATAACCGTTTTGATCAAATATCACAGAAGCATAATTTTTTACGACGATTTTGTGTACATTACATCACCTCCATCACCTTTCGATGCGTTGATTGTCGAGTAACTTGAATAAGATGTAATAACTTTAATATTTTTCCTATCGTTTGAAAGGATAGCCAAATAGGTTTTCCTAACTGAGGGTTTACTACGGAATAAAGTTATTGTTATGGAACTCAGTCATGCATTTTCGTAAGCACCTCATCAGTTCATCATGATCTAGACGTGATACTGAATGTTTTATCCGACTGGCAGAGGTTCAAACTACATATGCTCGAAAAAAGGATAGGTGATTATGAACGAAGTGGAGCCTGTGTAGAAACATCTTCGTTCAGACTGGCCATTTTTCACCCAATAAAGAGTGATTGCAAACGCTTGAATATACGACTCAGAAAATTGTGAAAACATTCTGGATGAGCTCTAGCACTTCAACCATGAACAAATGGAAGAAGTGCTTGTTATCACAGGTACTATGACAATGTGCATAAGACTTTTATTTAAATGTGGAAGGTGCGATATCACCCAGTGATCTCTGCATGGTCGGTTCTCACTTGGACGACTCATTAGTAGACTCATAAATGCGGTTAAATGACAAAAAAGTTGTCTTGTGCTTCATAGGCAAATATCTTAATTAAAATTTCAAATACTCGAATTCAGGTCTGGTGATTGTTTCTGTTGAAGTACTGGTATTTGACTGACTGAGTGGTGAGGAACCTCGTCCTTCTAGGCTCTGAGGGAGACAGAATTGCTAAAAAGTCAGCTATTAGAGTAGATTTCACTACAGTGAGCTATTGTATGGCTTGAAAAAAGTAAGGAATTATCAAAGAGTGCCGAGATTAATAGACAGTCTGGTTAGGAATACCATTCAAAGATTGTTTACTATAAGAGGATTGTCATATTTTCTATTATCGTAGATAACATTTTGTAAATTGAATAGTCAGGCAATACTAACTGTTGATGGTGAGGAGTCAAACTGAATGCAGGAAGGGTAAATTGCTCGCTGGTGTTGCTATTTATTTCAGTTTGGCATTGTAATGTTCTTTCATATAGATCTCTGTTCATCACCGTTTTTAGCACTAGATGGGAGAATTATTTTCGTTGAGCCAAAAAAAAACTAAGATATAAGATTTCCTGAGTGCCATTGACTAGGCAAATTACGCTGCAACAATGACATGATATTTCTGCAGCTTGAAACCAACGTTGCTTTCTTCATTTCAAGTCCCCAACTCTTAACATCAGCATTAGGCTCTCCACTTCATAAGAAAGCAGCGCTGCTTTTCCTAACCCTTTCGAGACCACGTATACCACTCATGGTATATGCGAATTTTTGTGATTTTCTCGTCAACCATAGATTTTTTTTAGACCTTAAATAAGCATTCAATAGCTAATAAAAATAGCAGTTTTGATGGCATTTTTGGCTTTTGGAAATATTTTTCAATGAGCTGTAGCAACGAAGAGAAAACTGCGCTTTTTCTTCGGATTATACAGTGTGATTTGACTTGATTTTTTTAACCAAAGCTCCAGTAATATTTCGATAGCTTGAGAAATTTCAAGCTAAAATATGTACTTAATTTTGAATTAAAAAGCAAATGCAGGTACTTCGAGTGCTACAAAAGTGATGAACAAAAACTGCTTTTTGCTTTCGAACTGCTTTGCGTGCTTCGCTATCGTTCAAGCATGCCCTTACATTAGAGTTTTTGTGATCGTCCGATAGTTTAAAAAATGTACATTTTTAGGACCAATTTGGTTTTTTGGACCGATTCTTAGTGCCTCAAAGCAAGGGATGAGATTACATTTTACACTCTGAGTGTACATCTAGTCTCTTGAACTTCGCAGTGGGTGTTTCGGTAATTGTGTAATGAAATTCGTGCTGCCAGTTCTCATCAACACCCTGGATCGGCCCTTCACTTGCTACCTGTCAGAATGCAAGGTCTCTATTCAATGGAAAACCAGCAAGACCGTATTGTTGTTCAAAGAGGGAGAGCTTCACAACATAGGCAATTATTCCCGATCTGCTCGCTGTCTGTTGTCTATAAACACTTTACTCGAGTCATCCTAAATAGGATTGACAGAACACTGGACGAAGGACAGCCATGCAAACAAGCACGGTTCCGAAAAGGATTTAGTACCATAGACCACATCCACACGATTACAAGACTTATTGAATTTTTACGAGAGTACAAACAACCACTCTGTCTCACTTTCATCGATCTGAAGAAAGCCTTTTATTCAGTGGAAACAGAAGCGGTTATAGAGGCTCTGGATAACCAGGGCGTCCCTACTCAGTATATAATGATCCTCCGTGAGCTCTATAAAGATTTAACGAACAAAATATCTCCATTCTACAACAAGATCACCATTGACGTAAGAAGAGGGGTTCGACAAGGGATACAATTTCTCCAAAACTATTCGCTGCCACCCTACAATAACGTCTTGCGAACATTAGAATGGGACGATAAAAGGATAATTATGCTCTCGGCGTTGATCAATCCCTGAGGGAAGCGCCATGCATTCGACTTCAATTTCTAACCTCGTTTGAGGTGATTGAATGCATACCTGCCCTTTACAATGACTCGCGGTGGCCTCCCTCTAAGTCGAGTCAGTGGTGCTTATCCTCACAGACAAGTCTGGATCCTGTCTGGTACCAATTTACCGACCCCAGAGGGATGGACGGCTTGGTGAGCCGTGAGCGCGAGATCGAACCTTTGGCCTCGTGTGCGAGGCAGAGCACCTTTAACCACTGCGCCACATGCGCTCAGAATGGAACGATATGGGAGTGAAAATTGACGGTCGACAACTAAACCATCTTCGCTTTGCTGACGATATCGTTCTCATAACACCAAACATCAGCCAAGCGCAACGAATGCTGACCGATTTCGATAACGCCTGTGGAAAGATTGGTTTTCAACTAATTCTAACGAAAACGATGTTCATGAGGAATGGATGGGTTTTGAATACCCCATTCACGCTCAGCGGAACGACAATCTTCGAATGCTCCCGTTACGTATACCTAGGTCGTGTAATCAACATGATAAGCGACTTAGCTCCAGAGTTGAGGAGGAGGAAACGAGCGGCTTGGGGAACGTTTGAGACCATTGAAGATGTGGTGAAGAAGCAAAGAACATCCGACTTCGTGCCCACCTTTTCGACTCGACAGTTATCCCTGCCCTAACGTATGCAGCAGAAACCTGGTCGCTAAATAAGCAGGATAAAAGATCACTTGGCGTTATTGAACGCGCAGGCGAAAGGTCGACGCTAGGAGTATTCCGTATCTCGCAAATGAGAGAAAGGATCCGAAGTTTCGACCTACGTCAACGATCGAAAATCAGAGACGCCGTTCTACACGTCAGGATATCGGCGATAAGGTGTGCCGGACACGTGATACGTATCCACGACAACCGATGGACGAAAGCCGTTACCGACTGAATTCCTCGGGACGTCAAGCGCTCCAAAGGAAGACGACCGACCCGTTGGTGCGATTTCTTCACGAAAGCGATAGAAAAAGATATGATGCTCAGCGAATCCCTAGAGCAAGGAGGACCTACTGGGCTACTCTTGCACGCGATAGGAAAAAACGGAGGAGTTGCTGGTAGTTGCTCGAGTCACTCGACCGGGACGACAGGTGACAGGTGATAGTGAAATTCGAACCCCAGAGAAAATTCATGATCACAAAGAGTGCTATGTTACTAGAAGTCCATAAAAGTCCCTTTTACTAGCAAGAAAGTTCACATGCTCTAAAGATTCTCACCTTCCAATACCATGGTAACGTCAAGGGAAAAAAAACACATCTCCATTTACTAATTCTTATTTTTTGACGATATGCAATTAAGTAGAACTGAAGCTGGTTTTTCTTATTTATTACTTTCAGGGAGCTTATGTGGTGTGAGTTTCAACACACAGTGGAATACGCTTTTATAAAGCCCACAGTCATCAATTTGTAGAGTACTTCTCTGGAGAAATTGCGTATTCCTCACCCAAAAAAAATTAAGCCTTTCACCGATGTTGTTGATCTATTGTATGAAATATTTATTCAGCAATATAGAACAGGCATTGATTGATAGCAGTTCATCCTAAATATCAGCACCGGTTAACAATTACCAGCGGTGCATAGAAGTTTGCCTGTTACATCCAACAAATTATCCGTTCTAATATGCATTCGGGATCGTGTTATACGTGTATCCTCTTATACTGCACAGTTTAAGTAGTTTCATCCCATATCTGCGCTTCTTGCTGGAAAGGTATTGCCGAAAAACGATTTTTCCCTTGAAGGGCACCGTTGATTTGTCGATGCATACAGGTTTATATACCACTTGGCAATTTCAATTGACAAGTTCTTAGAGCTTTGTGATTTTTTGTAGTCTGTCCTTTCTATCACACTTGAAGTTCTCGGCAAAATGCAAATTTCTCAGAATCCTGAGAAAGCTACGTCTAGGCATGAAATCTACTCGTAAGAAAGGGTTCCTAAAAGACGGATGGCTGCTTCAATAACTTTTCAGGTGCTGTAGCTTCACAACACTCATTTGCATACACAAAGCTACGAATGTCTTCATTTCTTCCACAGTGATATCTTCCCGATTGGTGTTATTTGAGTGCCACAGATATTTGTCTTTTTAAATCAACCTGCATCCGGTAACAATACTGTGATAGACCCTGCCGCTGGGGCATAAAAGGGTAGGACGGTGGGTGGCTGCACATTAGTGGTTTAATCACCAACTACAATGTCAACATTCAAAAGAGCTCTTTGTGCATCGTCAGTTCCGTCATCTTCATTCTCAGAATCTTCTGGAGTGTGCACATTTTTGTCCATGCTCGCGCCTGATCCGTTACCAGCATCCTCGTTAGCGCTTACAGTCAAGGCTTGGAGCATGGTTTCCGATTTTTCATTTTTCAAAGCTTCCCAGTCTCCTTTTCCTAAGCCTTCTCCGTCTTTTTCTCCTGAGATGACAGTGTTGCATGGTAAGCACTCGAATATTCGCAAACAACATAGCAAGTTGTAGTTGTAATGGAGTAATAAACTCATATCGATAGTAAGATGAAGAGAAGAAGCGAATACTCGTGAGCAGCCAAACTCCAAAACGACAGCGATGTGACAGCCCAAGAACACAGAACAATAAATGAAACTGTATTTTCTTGCCCCCGCGCACAAGCGATGCGGCTTTGATCTATGTGACTGATTTGCTTGATCTACACACCTGGCAAAAGTTCGCAACATGTCTTTGAAGGCAGTGTGTAAGATTTCAAGTTTCACTTGTGTAAAAAATCTTTACTTTGAAGTATTTATCTATGCATAACTTCTCTCACATTATTAACAGACAGCAACTTTATAAAATTCTTCTTAAATACGGATCCAGTTTCTCACAGTAGCCTAGAAAATGGACATAATTATACGCGGTGCAATTATATTAACCAGAGTATGCAATAGATAGTATAGCTTGTAGCTAATGTGAAATCATCATATTTCTTGAATTTGATACAGTAGCCAATCCAGCGCATGTCGAAGTATCACTCCTCGATTGTCAGAAAAGAGTAGAGCTCTACACCCAGGCTATGAATAAAATTTGGATTTGCAGAACCAATGATAAAATGTGTAGCCTGCCACACATGCTTTCTTAAATACGACTGACCCTTCTTGCACAGGAATCTGCTGTAATCCATAAAATTCCATCTTCCTCGTCTGCATCATTATATAAATTATTAGAAAAGAACGAATCCCCGCTATAGAATCTTCTATAAGGGGTAAGAATAATCGATAACCTGGCATCGCACGCACTGTGCTGCTTGCTTCATTTCACTAATCGTCATTGTTTTCCAATTCCCAGTCACTATTATAACTCTTAACTGCTGTTTATAATAAGATATATCAAAGCTAATCGATATGTATCATTATATTCTTTGCACAGCTTAATACGATTGACAGAATGCCAACATCACCGTGATTTCGTAGTAAAAGAGAGCTTCTCTTTTCAATCATAAACGCTATATTTTTTCACTAAAAGCTTACGAGTGTGTAGAGAAAATCTTGATATATCAAATTATTACAAGAGACCCTTGACTTTTATTCAAAACGATGAAAATACCTTAATATATTAAAATCGCCCATCGGGCTGCGATTTGCACCCGTGTGGCTATTACAACTGGTGGTCCCGAAAGAGTTAATTGAAATTTGCTTATTAGCTACAGTGTAGCATCAAAACGTAGAGAGAGAATCGCGACAAAATTGTTTGCCGCTTAGCATTTCTATCAAGAATGACATCGAGCTGCTTAATCAACCACACATTGCACTCATAAATTTCATGGAAGAACGGATTACTCAATAACGCTAACTGTATTTGCGTTCGTGAGCAGGTAAATGCAATGTTTTGCGATCCGATAAGACGATTTCGCCTTAACAAACTCGAATTCAGAATAGTCTTCGTTTTCATCTATTACGTGCCACTCTCATTGAAACGTAAAGGCTTTCTGGAACAAATTTTGATTCCTCCTTGTAAAACCTTTAGTCAAAATGTTTCAAGATGATACGCCCAAGTTATCGCCTTCTATCACAGTTCTGCTAATTCACAGATGAGATCTTAAACTACTTGAGGATGGAAATGTTGGGGTGCTGATGAGCGGCCGATTCTGTAAGCTAACACTACCCAGTCCGTCTAAACGGATAAAATCGCAAAACGACACTTGTCAATGCTTTGCGATGTATTGTTCAAATACTGAATAACGTTCAAAACCGATTAACATTGAGCCATGATTTCACTCCCCAAGGTTTTGTTGTATATGAGATCACACATGGTCTTCATAAATCTTTGTTATTAAGGTTAACTATTTGATGGCCTCGTTTCAATCAAAGCTACGATGATTTTAGTCGAGTAACCATACTAATTGTTCTTCCTACGATGAAGCCCCTCACAGTTGTCGTGTTGAGACACCGAATAGAGTGAGCACGGCACAAAGATGTTTTTCCCTCAGGGTTGCTTCTTCTTTATTTTTTCACTGGAGTCGTCTGGTCAAGGTAAAGTGGCCTAGCACCTTCTATACACTATTCTATATTGAACAACGTTGTAAAGAAATTTTATTCATATTTAGATGACGGAATAGTTTCATGAAGGCAGTGGTTAAAATTCGCTGTGTTATTCTTCAACATAACACAATATGTATACTGTACCCAAGGTGAAAAGAAAAATGCTCTGGCAAAACTGTTCTTCTTTCAGCAATTCAGTTAAAACAACACGGAAATGCTACAGCACGATTGTGTACATTCGGTTTCAATCGGCGTTCATAAAAATTCACGACAGAGCTGATAATTCCACATGCGACAGTGTTTTCGATTCGTAACAATTCGCGTAACAGACAAAACAGATTTATTAGGTTCCGGGTTGGGACAAATAGCGTCATACTGGCATGAAAGTAGAGCTTTCTCCTTCGACCACGACTGATATGTCACTCATGTAGATATAAGAGCTTCATTACATAGCCTCACCTGATAAATCCTAAGTGGGAGGTTTTCCAAGGTAACAGGCCTAGTTATCGCCTTCTAAATAGCCATTATGTGGACCGACAGACTTCTTCTATTAAATAATCGTCAAACTATCGCAGCACTAATGAATCTCGTATTACGTCGATGGGAAGCACAAGCAGCACCCCGATCGTTTTGTCAGCTGGATAACAAGATGAGACCAATAAATGTTCTCAGTTGTGTTGCTTTTATATAGCATATAGAGGTATTAGTTTTAAAACGTTTTTTGGAATTTCTAGAGATACATTGGAACACGTGTTTCAGGAAACAGTCCTGAACAAAGTGGTTTTATCTGCTAAACCAACTGAAATTGTATTAGCAAGCGACTTCCTCCTTTAATCAGAGGGAAACGTTCCCTGAAAAATAATTCAATGAATGTCTGCTTCTTCACTCAGTTTGGATTACTTAAAAATTGGAGTTTTTAGATTAGTTGTTCTGAAACAGTTGAAGAAATCGGAAAGGCCACTAAAAAAATACCTTCATCTTTGACTGATTATCTAGGCCTTACTCGAAACAATAATCTGATAATCTGATAACATATTTTGAGCCTTTTATAAGGTCTGGTATGACACTTATAAAATAGTAGACACGTTTTTTTCATCGCAGGCTAATAAATAACACGGTGCCTTTCCGCCTTTTGGGTGATACACCGTACTGACGGATGTTCTTGGAAACAAGCTCAGTGTTGAAAACGTCAAGAATCAAACTTAGGAATGGCTACTGAAAGTGTGCAAAGGTTTTTGTCTAGCAAAGAAATTGTTCATAAACTGTGTATTCAAAAGAACACACAGAGAGTTGATGATCTTTCATGAGACAAACGACATCTCTGCAATATTACTGCTAATATACAGGACGCACGCGCTTCAATTTTGTTTTCACTAGTTGACTTCTACAGCTCATATGGGAAAGCTTTTCCAGAAATATGGCTTTGCTCCTAATAAATCCATAGCTCTCAAGATCTAATTACCTCAGTACATGATTTATAATTTTTGTCATTCCATTGATTCCATAATAATATACATTGGTATAATGTTTATCGTAATGAGTTCAGTTGTTGCATCGCTATTGTTTTGTTTTTACTTGCATCATATTTGTTTTTGCTATATTATCATGTATTATTGTTCTCTATATTGTTATTGTTATGATGCTTTATTGTTGCCGTTTTCGTGACCCTTACCCAACAAGCCTCGTTATGGCCAGTAAGGAGAGAATGTTGAGAACGTTATCTCAAATTTTGGGCAGAGAGAAATTATTCTTATGATTTCTCGTTTGCAAATTTCTCAGTTACACTTTAGTGAGAGCAATAAATCAATATTCATCTCATTGCACATTTCAGCGTACTTCACTGTTCTACTCTGACTAGTCTACAGCAATGTTTTTTGGCTGTTTATTGCTGTTGCAATGCTGAAATAGATATTAGGCACAATGAAAATGGTTGTTTAGAACACAGCACAACCAAATTCAGAGGTGGCATGTGCCGAGAAGAAGTGCGATCTAAATGGACCAGATGCCAACATTCGAACCGCCCTGTCCACTACATTTTGCCACATTATTCTCGACCAATTTGCCATAATGATGTTTGTGGTCTAAATGGACTTCTTCTCCACAGAATGAACTTATAAGGAGGTAGAAGCCATTCAAACCGAGAGAGTTCTTGAAATTGGCGTGTGATTGGCGGGAACAGCCAGTGCCATATTGCCTGCTTTCGTACACATTTGTTTATCTTTCGCTACAGTGCAAATTCCCGTCACCGTATTCCCAACGATTATACAGTTCTGTTTCTTCATTTCGGCAACTGCGTGGAATTATAAGTTACAGAAAAACACCCCCTCAATTGCAATATGAGATTGGAAAAGATAAAAACCGCTTTTAGCATGAACTTTCTGTTCACACACTGATTTTTTGCAATGTGTGAGAAAACACCGGAGACCCGCTCACAAAAGTAACTGAACGGCTTTGAAAAAGGCAAGCGTTTCGATTCTAGAAAAATTTTTTCCTGTGGAAACATTATATGAATACAACTCGTAAGATAGTTTTCAGTTCTCATGCCGAGCTTTCGTGGCAGTCGGTGTTTTGATTTGGTACATTGTTTTCTGGGTAATTCATTAAAAAAGTTGCAAAAAAAAACTCGTTCAAAAGTGCAGTCAATCTCAAACGTCGCAGTTTTAGTGTCACTGTGGCGCTTTTTCACATATTTTAGGCGCTTCTGTGCCTTCCCAGAAAATGCCATTATTTGAGAATTAATAAATAATTTTGAGTGCTTCTGATGAATGCTACAATTCTGCTTAGAATCTTTTCAATGTTTGTTCAGTAATGAAAACCTACTCATATCATTATTTACGTCTCGAACAGCTATCTGACATAGAATCGGTTTGTAAGTGATGTCGACAGTAAGTTGACTCAAAATGTTAGAGATAACGGCATCAGGTAGAAGTGCAGTGCGGCCTTGGCGTTCCAAGACATCAAAGACCTTAATAGTAAATTTTTCCACTAGTTCTAACAGCTCACCTGCAAGTTTACTCAGTTAGATTGGGCGAAACGACGGAAGCATTTTATAGCACTAGGATGCCGACGAATAATCAAAAATTGGAATTTCAATTGCTACGCATTTCCAGAGTTAGCAAAGAAGCTAATAATCTATACGTTTCAAACTCGCTGTCTTCATTACAAAGCGTTCTACAAATGTTTGAGCGCTTCTCTTGTCACTTTCAATGCCAGGAACTTGAGAAGTAACTGTCGTCGTATCAGTGTATGCCATAGAAACAGGCAAAGTGAAGCCGGTGACCATGAAGTTCCTAGTGAGCGCTGCAAAAGCATGCATTTTTTTTAGCTGAAAATTAAGAATTATTCCAATACATCAATTGAATTATCAAGATCTTGTTCTTCTCCTATAATCAAAATCCGTTTAACAAAAACTTGGATCAAAATAGCTTAGATATGATAAAGTGACATATTCATGGTGACTGGGGTACATTGACGTACATCTCGGACTGGAAACATCTGTGAAAATCTTCTGTTCCTTACCTTGACCTGCAGGCATCACTCCACAACCCAACACTGTCGAGATTGCGTCAACACTGAAGTCATAGAGGGAACGGTCACAAGTTTCACCATGTTTGTAGGAACTTTCATTTTTGGCTATTGAAAATTTGAGCAAACATACAGACTCAGGCAAGAACAAATATAAGACAAAGAACAAAACAAATAAATCCTCCTCATCAGATAACTACAAACAACAGCTGATTTGGCAAGCAGCATTTTTGATGCTCTATCGCCTGGTAACTCTTTGAGTTATCCATGAGTTCCATCCAGGGTTTCCAAACTCGCTTAGTTCAAAGCATATTCTTTGAAAGTGCGTTTTTCAAGAGATCTGAACAGGTAAGTGAATTAAGCATTGAAATTGGCGTAAAATATTGCTTCAATAAATGAGCCGATATGCCAAGTAAGGCAATGAAATCGGTTTCCGCTCTCACATTTCCGGTGCAATAACGTTAATCTTTAGTCTTTCAGAAGTAAATTTTCCTGCTTTTTTTAGAAGGAAACGTGTAATGGTAGATTCCGTTTGACAAAAGCGAAATACAGCTATCAGTGAGAAACGACTTTTTTGATGTTTATTTTTTTGATGTATTGCACTTCTTGATGTATTCGGAGTAGAAGATGTTGTCATGTTTGATATTTCCATCAACCTCTTACATTTGATAGGCTTGTGGAATATCTTTTCTTGACGAAGGCGCCAGCTGGTCGACAAACCAAAGACTGCAGAATTTCATAAGATAGTTTAGTTGGGAGTAAGACATCACGACGAGTATACTAATACGAGGAAGCAAAAAAAAAAGCGTTCCAGAATTGACTGTGCAACACGACCTTTATCGAGGTATTTAGTTCTCGTGAGTCACAAGAATCTACGTTTTGAATTGCCAATATATCGGGATGTGAAAATAAAGTAGATTGTTGAGAATGCAAATGAGATAATATTGGGGTGAGGCTTCTTTGCTTATCTGTATGAATGTTTCAAGTTTGTTATCATGGTAATGTTTGTGGAAGGTTAACTTTTCGCTGTTGCTCCACGATGTGTAGACGCAACATGATTTGTAGCTAATATTTTGTATAGTTACTCGCATTTCATTCTTGTGACTCATATATACTCCTCAGTGATTTATCTTATTTGTGCGAATCTTGTTGAAAGCTCAGCTGAAAGGTGCTCAGCATTGTTTTTTTATGATGAGCGATCAAAATCAGGTTCTTTAGATAGTCAAAAATTTTCACCCAAAACAACAACTTAAAACAAATACTGTTGCGCATTGCAGGAAAAGGAAAGGATGCATTTGATTCGATATCGCAATCGCGCAGCCGATAACAATGGAGTTGGTGTTCCAGTGCTCCACAGCACGAGGTGGCCTAACTTCTGGATTTTACATAATTCCTAACAAAGGACTGTACTCCCAACGAAGTAAACAATGTTTTGTGAGACACATCTTTCACTGTGCGCGTCTCATTTCAATAATGAGCGACGCAGTTTGTGAAGCAAAAATTCCACTCAATTTCAAAAGACCAGCAAGAACTCTTCGGCTTGAGAATGATGGTTTCTGTTAATTTATCAAAATAACACATCGGAACACCGGCAGTGCTGTCGTCGTCTCCGTTATGAGTTTCTTATGAACAGTGATTAGAGCCGAATGAACAGTTCCGCTTGTTAGCCGTTCTGCGCCGCTTGACTTGAATTGCGGAAGGGCGAACAGCTTTGCAATATGCAGACTGGGCTTTGGCTGCCGATGTGGAGAAAATCTTCCTAAGAACAATGACACGGTCACATTGGCTCTCCATTAACTAAGAAATTTGCCTTCTGACAGGTAACGTGTAAAGAGCCGCTCCAACGTGTTCAAGAAAATGAGGAGCGGATCTTCAAGTGTTTAGGTCCTAGCCTTTCTGGAACAAGTGCTCTTCGATTCTTCATCAATCAAATAGCGTGTTGGATCTTAGAAAAGAAAACTAGTGGAAAGATGAACCCAACCTCTTCTATTTCATGCGATGATCGGAGTATATAGTTGTTGAAGATATCCAAATAGTGACTTCGAATGATTCTTCATTGTATTGCTGGGAGATGTATATGCTCCGTCGGGGTGTCAGAGAGTATCCATTTTGGTCATCGAAGGTTTTGCGATTGCTTTTAGTTTTTGCAGCTTCAACCATAGCCTCTGCTCCTTTCTGTTCAAGATATTCTTTATCGCTTCTATGTAGCGTTTTCCGAATCCAGTCATGCATTGTTTCACCAATCAACTGCCGTATTGGCCTGTAACTCGTTGTTGACGTTCGCAGCCTCAGCTTTCATAGCGCTAGAGTGAAGATGATGATTGAACAGGTGGTATTCTTTTTTAATATTGCTAATGGCAGTGTCTCCCATAAAACTGCTAACAATCTGCATAAATCTTATTCTGTGATGATTTAGGCTTTGTTGTTTGAACTCAGCGGGATCTCCTTTTCGCAAAGATGGAACGATGCACGAAGGAAGCGATCTTCTGTTCGCGCGTAAATTTTGTCAGCAGCGGGTAGTCCATCTTTTCAAAATAAATTCCCCAATGGAAACTCCATAGTTTACTGTTAAAAGTGGAGCTGTTGAAATTGTAAGCCATTTTTACTAGATGGCAAGTGCTACAGTTTCCCCAACACGTGCTGATAATTTAATGATCTCGTTCGCGAATCATGCGCTTTGATCTAAGTGTGATACGAGCTTTCTTTTAAATCATTATTCCCAGAGCTATGTCTTGTTTCTAGTCAAGTAAACCTTTCTCTGAATGGATGGCGAGCGTTCATGTCAGCAGGTAAAACGCATTTTGCAGCAAAACATAGAGCGAGAAATGCGCATTGAAATGATATATACCACGTTTACGCGAGATATACTATCTTGGAAATTCTAATGCATCGAAGAATAATCGTCTAAATGAATGAGTTTGTTTTTAGGGAATGCCTTTTCTGATTCAACCCCTTTTAATCGTCTTTCGATTAGGTATTGTGTTGAGCCGCTTGGGGGTGGCAAAAGCCTTTTGTAGCTAATTTGTCGGCTTCTTCGTCATTCCTAGAGGCAGATTGTTCCGAGCTATTGATCCGTAAATAGTCCCCTCTGCAAGGTGGGTGTTCGATGTCGCACCAAGCGAGGTACATAACGAATTCGAGAATTTACTTATATAGCTCATTTTGAAGAAACAAGAGAAAACTAGATTCCGCTTAACGATGACGTGTACCTATGAAATAGATTCAATTGAATTTTTTTTTTCGCTTCTGGCTAGGAAACTAATTGCTTTTTTATCCAGCACGGTTTGAAAGAGAATTTCTCGCTGGGCAGAGATTCCTATTGCACTCTTGGTAATTATTTGGTTTTCTCGAAGAACCTTTTTACAGTGCTATAGCATTCAAAATAGATTTGTGTTTCACACCTCATAATTTTCTCAACGCACTCTCCATGAACTACTATTGATCGTTCAATAGCTCGAACAGGTCTCAAAAATAGAAGAAAATGTGTTTGTTTTCAGAAAGATTTCTTTTACTGAGCTGTAACGAAAAAAAAAACTTTGTATTCCACAGAAAGACTTTTCAGAGTGCAATTTTTGCTGATAAATTCGGAATTTTCGTTCGTTCAAAAGAATTGTAGAACGTATGACTTAATATTTTGAGATTTTTACTACACGCTTCATAAACTTTTATTATGCATTCAAAAGTTCAACTTTTCGTAACCTCAGCATTAATAACTAATATAAGGAAATGAAAGAACTTATCTAGTGTCTTAATATTACTTTTTTTATCATTATTCCTAGTATTTCTAATCTACAAACGTCCAGGCTCTCAGGAAGGCGAATCACCGAAGCGTCAGCCGAACTATTACTGCAACTACTCCACCAACATTGCGTCAGCTAATCAAGATAAGTTCTTCTGATTACACATGTGTAGGATTCTTGAGTTCAGGTTTATCAACGCGTTTTATCTGTAAAATAGAACGATGATGGAAAGCCTAAGCTCAGAAGGCGATAGGACGAAGTCTTTTCTACAACGTTGACTATATCGGTTGTAAGGAAAAAACCGTGATATCTTTGCGAAATGGGTAAAATTCCCAAATAAATAACAAAAATCGGCACGATAACGCCGTGGCGTGTGTGAAACATATGATTTCCTCGCTAGATCGCTGTACTATGCTTTTTTGCAGATGTATAATTTTGAATGTCGTGCCTTTCGTTTCGAGTGCTTTTAGACCTCGCGCAAAACAATGTAATCTGATGACATATTTTGAGCCTTTCATAAGGATTGATAGGCACTAATACAGAGCAAGACACGTGTTTCGGGATTGAAGCCTCGTCACTCCCGTTAGTTCTTCGGGGAGACATTTTCTATAAAGAGAACAAAATACGTCTTCAGATTAAATTGTTCTAAGGAGGTCTCAAAAATACTCGAAACAACAGGTGTCACAGTCGTGCCGTACCAGCCACGAGCAATCGAGTTTAAAACACTGGTCGTTAAATGATCTTTTCATCAATCGGCACGTGTAAATAATTCGGCGCTAGCTTCCTATGTGATAAATATCTCCATAGTAAACTGACTTATACGAAAGACAAGGCTGTAATACCGAAGTACGTGTTTTGCATTGCATAAGTGACCTAGCAAAATTTATTAAAAGCTTGAAATATGTTATCAGAATATAGTTTCAAATGCTTTATGATTTACGCAATCTGATGATTTATAATGGAGTGCCGTTGCCTGAATCCCATTTCCATCACTGTTTAACGGTTTCAAGAAAGTCGGTCTTTCGAGTTGTTACAAAATGTACCAGCTAAACATTTCCGATTTGTCAGGGACGTATTATCGTTAAGGTAAAAAATCGTCGTAATTAGACAAAAGACTTACTTTCTTAGCCGCTGCATAAAAAACAAGGTCATTCCTAATTTTATAAAACATAGGAAACTACATGAATTGTGCGGCTTACCAAATGATTCACACAAAATACTGAACATTCATATGCGTTTATTACGCATTTGTCTGCAAAATACAAAAAACAAACTGTTCTCACTTCTGGATAAATGCGTCTGTAAAGAACATCATTGTGTTCAGTATTTGGATAGGAATCTTTGGAAAAGAATAGTAGATGAATCTATGTCTATTTGTGACGATATCCGATATGACATAAAACATAGGTTGCGGAGAAAATTCGAAAATCTACTGCGGGAGCGAAATCCAAGTTCAAATTCAGGCTCAAAAAGTAAAAGAAACCCCGTTTCTGGCAAGTTCGAAGGAGAATCTGAGGTAAAAGACGCGCCAAAACCCTCCAGAGTTACCATATTAGGAGGCATAACCCTCACGGATGGTGCGCAATCGCTATTAGAATTGGGGCCAAGCTTTTCCCCTGCTCAACCCCTTTCCAAACATCGCTGCGTACCATCGCATGTAATTTTTACGAAGTCCTAGATCAACTCTGTGATAAAGCGAAACAAGAAAGGTTAGGTCTAGCACAACGTAGAGAGGCAACATTACCACCACCTCCTTTCCCACGAACGTTCTTTAAACAACAACAACCTGATAGCGAAATTGACTCAATCTTCCGTACATTTTAGACGAACTCTTCCACATACTTAATCGCTACCGACAAAGCAAATTCAGCTCCAACCTAACCAAAAAACAAAAGCGTGGTATAAAAAAAGTCCGAGAGCTGATAAACTCAAAAAGAGTCCTGTTATCTATTAGCGATAAGGGTGGGGAATTTGTAGTTATTCTTCGTCAGTTGGATGTTGATATAACGGAGAAACATCTCCAAGATGCTTCTCTCTATCGACCTTCCTCTGAAAAGGAATATAAATCACAATGCCGAAAATTGAATGAAGAATGGGTCTGGACGGCAAAAGCTGCGGGTTTACAACAATCTCTTATCCGTCAACTAAAAATTGAATCGCCAACTTGCCCCGTCCTATACACACTCATTAAAACACATAAGATTTCTGCTAATGATTTTGGGTCTACCGATCCATCTACGTTCAAAGTTAGACCAATCATTAGCTGTGTAGGCGGGCCGACGGATAGGATAACTTGGTTTCTTGGCCTCATTTTGTCGCAATTACTGAAGTTCATACCAACCCATCTCCCCAACACCAATATGTTCCTAGAGCACCTTAAAAATGCGCGTCCAAATCATACGTATGTAATGGAGTCGTTTGATATTACAGCGCTCTATACAAACGTCTCAAATGACGTCGCAACACAAGCCGCTCATGAATTACTGATAGAGAACATAGAAAACGTAGATATGTTTGGCTTGTCGGTCCAACAGCTTATCACACTCCTTAGGTCATGTCTAAGCTGTTCGATACTTAGGTGGTCGGGAAAATATTTCGCGCAAATTAGAGGGTTGGCAATAGGGCAAAGACTAGCACCCAGCTTAGCCATCGCTTTCATGTCAAAGGTGGAAGCTCCAGTTCTCCATCAGCTTCCAATACTCGACTGTCGCTATATAGACGACTGTTTCATCATCTGCTCTACACAAGAGGAGATGGATAAGTATTTCGAAATCCTGAACGGACAGTCAGAGTTTATTAAGTTGACGCGAGAACAACAAAATTCAGAGAGTTGGCTTCCCTTCTTGAGCGTTCAAGTTCAACTTAATGAAAGTGGCTATAGCACAAAATAGTACCGCAAGCCTAGTAACAAAAACATCTTGGTACGTTACCTTTCTTCCCATTCCTCACATACTAAAAAGGCACTTATCCGAAATATGTATCGAACAGCTGTAAGTGTTTGTACAGGAGACGATCGAAAAAACAAAAACTAACGTTAGGGCCAAAAGGAGCGAAAAGCCTCGCAATGAGAACGACAGGGCGCCACACCTAAACAATAAGGTACTTCTTAAACTACTTTTCATAACAGACGAAGTCAGTACTGCTATTAGAAAGTGTCTGAAAAACAGTGGTCTAGAAGATTCTGTAGGAATTGTAGAAATTCCGCCTAAAACACTGCGTCGTCAATTAGTTCGAGACCGCTTGTATGACCGTCCATGTAATACAAAGGACTGCGTTATTTGTCCCAACGGTAGAGACGGCGATTGCATGAGCGTAGGTACAATATACCTAATCTCTTGTAGGACATGTGGTGATGAATATATTGGCGAAACAGGCAGACCACTTCACATCCGCATTAAAGAGCAGCTAGATGGAAAAGCAAATAAAACTTAAGTAAACTTCTAGGTACCCACAGGATTCAAAGACACAACGATGACGACTTCGAGGTAGTAGTCAAAATCCTAGGGCACGAACCAAAGACATCGGCGCGAAAGACCCTTGAAGCTTTTTGGATAAATTCCAAAAACCCGCAAATGAACAAAAAGGGAGAGTGCCTTAACATAACCAATCATATGGCACCTTATCGCAGATTAATTTTCTAGCATGGGTGCCAGCTGACACCTATACATAATTTGGCCTAGTGACCACTGCGCCACATGCGCTCTCCCTATTATATAGTCATATAAATAAAGCTACAACGAATAATACGTTCAGGCTCTGAAGAAGGCGTATTCGCCGAAACGTCAGCCACAAGCAAACGCGAAAACCCATCGACCGGAAAGAAGAACAATCGATTGGGGAAAAAGATACCAACCTCGTGAAGCTTCAGATAAAGATTAGTTTTCTAAGCTTTTCTTTTCATTTTCAAAGCGGAATTCTTTGGAAACATTCCGCATAGTCGGTGTATGATACTATACCGACTAAATAAAGAGCCAGTTATGTGTGGCAATAAAGCGTTAGAATGAAATCTTACAGAGATAATATCGGCCACTCCCGAATCTGAGAAGACTCCTATACATGCTGTTGAGAATGCTAAAGTAATTCCAACCTTCCAACTACACGAATTTTTGAAAAGTGTTCCTATCAAAATGAACACTGGAACTATAATCGAGTTTCTTTGTTTCGCACCTTTGCACCACTTTATCATGACAAAAACAATGATACTCAATAAATATCTTGCTTAGTTTAGAGACTTCTCTATGGGATATGTCCGTGTCAGTATTCCTGAACATTCATCAATTCTTAGCAGTCGCGATAACAACTCTCAAACTTCTGATAGTTATTACAAATGTTATGAAAGAAATGTTCAAATTGCTCTAAAAGATTTGAGATCCTTTACTTATTACATTGACGAAACAATCAAAGTTCTTGTATCATTGCGTCATTATTGCATAAAGGATCTTCACAAGGAGCTGCGGTCGATGAAATCAACGACGGAAGGCACAACAAGGAAATTTAGTGTTGGATGCTGGTTTTAACGGTTTAGTGCCGGAGATCTTGATTTTGAAGAAAAGTCTCGTTCAGGACATTCAACAAAGTTGAACAACGAAGATTTTTTTAGTGTTTTGGAATATGAACCGCAGTCAAGTGCTCGCGAATTGGCAACAGAACTTGATGTTTCTCGTACAACTCTAGTCTGCCTAACTTTGCCAAGATCCGCGCGAACTCCCTGAAGCGCAAGTCTCCAAACGAGTCGAAGTATGTAGCCAGCTGCTCGACAAATCCACTGAACCACCGATTTTGGAACGCATTGTGACTTCGAAAGAGAAGTAGGTGACCTGTCCAAAACTGAGATAAGCACTGGATTCAGAAGGGTCAAGCTGCGCCGTCAGTCCCTAAACACAACCGATGTGCCAAGAATGTCATGATCTGTGTTTGGCTAAATTTTGAAGGTGTCGTACATTCTGAGTCGGTTCTGAATGGCAGTTCCTTCAACGCCGAGATTAATTGCAACAGTTAGGCCGAGTCTACGACAAGCCTAAGGAGGAGTTCGCGGCTTTGGTCAACCGAAAGCGCGTTTTAATACAGCAAGACAGTGCCAAAACGCACATTGCCAAAAAGACCAAAGACAAATTTGATAAGTTGGACGGGGTCGAGGTTCTCCCACATCCCGCCTACAATCCAGATTACGCTCCATCCGACTTTGGCCTTTCCCCCGTCAATGCAATATTTTTTTGAAAGCAATATTTTTTGGAAGCAATATTGATTGATGAAGTTATGAAGCATGTCAAGAGTTATTTGATTTGATATCGAAGGAATGGTACTTCAACCAAATCCAAAACTTGGCAGACCGATGGCAGCAAGTTGTGGAAAACGGTGACCTTTACCAGTTGAACTAACAGCCATCATATTTATACAAATCCAGAATTTCTTATATTTTACTTCTTTCTTGCAGTTTTATGATGAGATATTGAGAGAGAGAGAGATATTGAAGAATGAATGATGGGTAAGCGGTGGCCTCAATACTGTGGCTGTAGTACGCGTTCCCGGTATGGGTGACACGCAAGTTTAGCCCCTTCTGAGGTCGAGTTTTTGATCACCACTCAGTTCTTTTAGCTATATCCGGAACATCATGACACTGCGAAAAAGCAGTAAAAGCAAAAGAAATCTTAGAATTTTGGAAAACATTGAACAATGTCCCTCTAAAGTGTCTGTTATATTTATCTGTGGATTCCAAAAAAGAATGATTTAAGCTAAAAAAAGGGGTTGGTACGCCCAGGGTCATACACCGGTGTTTCGGAGGTACGTCCTCCTCGTCAGTGACCCCCGCCCCACATTCTGCCCTGCATTGAAGCAAGGAGGGAGGCGTATGTGATGATGGAACAGTGTACAATGACACTGGTCCATCACCACCCCTCAGTCGATAGATTTTTGCTGTTAGATCAAAACTATATCAAAAGATCGACTGTTTTTGAAACCCCCAAAAAATATTAAATATAATTCCAAAAAAGAATGATTTAAGCTAAAAAAAAGGGGTTGGTACGCCCAGGGTCATACACCGGTGTTTCGGAGATACGTCCTCCTCGTCAGTGACCCCCGCCCCACATTCTGTCCTGCATTGAAGCAAGGAGGGAGGCGTATGTGATGATGGAACAGTGTACAATGACACTGGTCCATCACCACCCCTCAGTCGATAGATTTTTGCTGTTAGATCAAAACTATATCAAAAGATCGACTGTTTTTGAAGCCCCCAAAAAATATTCAATATAATCATTCCTTTTTGGAATTATATTGAATATTTTTTGGGGGTTTCAAAAACAGTCGATCTTTTGATATAGTTTTCTGTGGAT
>JAHQIW010002520.1:0-35833 GCA_019055375.1 Parelaphostrongylus tenuis
GACGAAGTCTTTTCTACAACGTTGCACAACAAACTGGTTAGGAAAGCTTAGAGGACGGAAGAGCTGGTGAAACGACGGGTTCTCGCGAGGAGAATAATACTATATATTTGAGGCGCAAGAGACGGTTGCACATTTTAGGCCAGTCCATGGCATCACTCAGTTATCCTTCCCGTTCTTCGTCGTTTCTTCCTTTCCATGTTGGCTTGTGTTATTGATTTAACGTTATTTGCGACCTAAACTAGTCCCGAAGGAAAGTGCACGGTTTTGCTGACTAGTCGGACCAACATCCCATAGAGCATGTGGTTGCTTACCACTTTAATGCATGATTATCGAGTACTGGGTGTTTCACTAACAATTGTAACTACAAACTTGAGCCATGGAGACGAGCAGTATAGCGAGGGACATGGGCGACTCACCCCCAGGGCACAGGTGTCACACTCTTGATATCGGTCTTGACCATACTACGCTGGCACTATCATAACTTCTATAATTTGCACGAGTCATCAACCCTGCATATCACCCCGGAGTTTCGTCTTCCGAGGCGACCATGGTAACTCCTCAAACCCCTGTTTCCCGGTTGATATTTGCAGACACTCTACTTAGTGCCAATACTTCTCGTGAATGGTCTGTTAGGGTTTCGCTATTTATCCTTATGCATTTATAACGTGCATTAGAACACATTACTTATGTGGAATTCAATCACGATCGATCGAACTGCAAGAGTTTATCGAACGATTGGTTTGACGTGGTATATCGTTGAGGCGTCATTTGTAGATCAATGGATATTGATGATTATAAAGTGATCATTGTTTATTTCAGGTTGTTTGTGCAGCGATAAATTTATACATAATCTGCGTGGCAGACACTCTATTACGCACATCAGCACCTATTACGACGATAACTAAACAGAGTGTTAGTCACTAGAACCATTCAGTCAATAACCGATCGATAGCTTAAATCTCGAGAGCTTCAATGGAGTGCATGCTTTTTGAAAATGAATATTGCAACGCGCTGTAGCTATAAAAAATGAATTGTGTTGCTCAGTTAGGTACTTTTCGCTGCAAACAGCTTTTCTCTCGGATTTTCAATAATCATTTGACAGTGCAAATCTCAGCGATTTCAATAACACGCCTAGTTTTTTTTTCAGAGAAATATCTTTTTGCCTTGTTACACCTAAAGGATATTGGGTATCGCATTCAGCGCGCATCGCACGCCACATGTGATTTGAGCTGCGCTATCCACACGGAGCAGAGTGCAAAACCTAGTGTACTTTTGACTGTAACAACGCAGTAAGGAGTTTGTTTTGAAAATTGGGCACATCATTGAAATTGCTGAGATTTGTGCTATCCAATGATTATTTAAGATCTGAGAGAAAAGCAGTGGCCCAACGAAAAGTACTCAAATGTGGAACACAATTTTGTTCTACTGCAATTGCGCGCTAGGAGATTTTTTCTGAAAGCAAGCGTGCCACTGAAATAAAAAAAAAATTGAGCTATCGATTGGTTGTTGAAGGGTGACGGCATGATGCCAATGTTGCGAAATCCATCCACATGCCGGTGGAAATCATACGCTCCGTATGTGAAATGCAGTGTTAATTTCTGTGTTACAGAAAAAGAAAAAAACTTTTCCGGAGAACCAAAAGCATTAATAAATTTGTCGGAAATCGTGCTATCGAATTATTAATGAGCTTATGAGATACAGCATTGCTTATGGAAAAATGTTTGAGTGTAAAATAACATTATCTTTTTACTGCTACAGACAATATAATTTCTTCCAAGAAATGGAATAAGCCATTCGAATCTTTGAGATGTAAGCTATTTGATGACTACTGAAATGTGTAGAAAGAGCAAAAAATGAGGTTTTTTTTTTTCCTGAATATGGGTGCTGATAATAGGAGTACCGTATCCTCCGCATCGATGAGCGCGCTTTTCCGACACTCACACAGTTACATGCTACGATTACTTCTACATAGATCTCTAATAGAAGTGTTCAATTTGGCAGGTGCGCTTGATAAGCTATGTTCCTCCAAGACAAGGCATACAAATGCACGAAATGGGGTTGAGAGTCTGTTTACTTGTTGCAAGGATGTGATATTACCTCTAGAAAATGAAGATTTTCATGACAAATAATCGCTCATATCAAAAAAAAACTTTTATAGAAAGCTCATTCGTAGTATACTGTCTTCTATCTAACAATAAGATACCACCTTATAAACTTTACCTATGATTATCAATAAACCAGCTATGACTTCCAAGCGGCGAGGTAACGGTTTAGACGTGAAATGCAATCTTTTTTTCACTCTAACAGCTCTCCATGATAACCTTGATTTTGATGAGAGCATCAGTTATCTTGTCAAAATCCTTAAGATTTGGGTAATCAAATGGCTCGTAAAACTTTGGTGACAGGCCATATCGAAGCCTCAGCCGAACAAATGAAGCAAATTGGGTGTGGAACATAATTCTATTCTCGCTGCTAGAAGGCAAGAAAAAGCTTTTTCTAAGAATCAAACATATCTTCAAAATCTCAGAGATTTATGCGCTTGAATGACTCCCAAATGTCTATGAGAAAACTTTTGTCCAACAAGAAAAGTCTTCAAACAATTGTGTGTCTCAGCTGGTGCGCGCCATCCTTTAGGAGTTAAGATGGAGCTGTCTTGGGAATAATTCCTCTTGATTTTCAGGCACGAATGGTGAGCAGGTGGAAATGTTAGTGAAGCGGCGCGCAAGATTAATGGAGTTGCTCGTGGAGTGGGCGGCAAAGGAGCGATGATCCTTCAGACTGCTCTACTTAGCTTTGACCTTGTGAGCCACATCCTATCAGTGCTTTCTGCAACCGTATCATCGCCCATACCTTCATTAATCTTGCGCGCCGGTTTCATTAGCTTTTTCTCTACGACATTCGTACATGAGTAACAAGAGAATTTGCTCCCACGACAGCTCCATGTAAGGGCAGCTAAAAGAAACTTTTGAAGCAAAATGTTCGCAGGAAAATGCGCAATCGAGCGGTGCCAAATTCATGGAATTTTAATTGCTTCTGATTAGTAAATTTGGTGTTTATTGCACCAGTGCCAATACTTATAGAACAGCCTAATAAGTAAGCGATGTCTTTAATGTTTTACAAGGCAAGAAAAAACCTAATCATGCAACTGGAATCGCGCGTTGCCGTGCAAATCATACTATGCAGCTGTTCCAGATGTCGTATACATCGGAATGACCTTACAACAGGGGTAGAATAAGAATTACTTGCTGACTAGAAATATTGAGCAAGTAATAAGTCAGGAAGGGAATCTAGTAGACTATTATGATTTAGCGAAATGTAAATCTTAACAAACTACTCACTCAAATTGGGGGTTATCCATGCACCAGCGATAGTTAATGCTAGCCGTTTGAGGTGCATGGAATGTTTGAAAAGCATGAAAAAGTTGACATAAATGCTAGTAAGTTGGTTTGCAAAAGGGAAAAATGTCAACATCAGTACCGATTAATTCCTGAGAGGGTAGAAATTTTTTAGAGCCATTGACTAGGCCGGTCATAGTATAATGCTGCCCTAGTGTTTCTGCTACTGCGACCATCGTTGCGTTCCTTAGGTTCACGTACATTTAGCGTCAACATAAAATTCTCCACCTTGTAAAAAAGCAGCGGCGGCGCCTTTTCCCTTTTGGCTGGATGTGCTTTGTAGCTACAGTATCCTATTGAAGGCAGGAAGAATATCACGACGGAACCGCTTGCCGCTTAGCAGTTCAACTAAAATAACATTGAACTGCTTATTCAACTACGCCTTCCACATGAATTTTTTATAAACAAGCGGCTGGTTCAGCAGAGCATACCCTGTCCTCTCATTCGTAGGCAAAGACCATGGTATTTTACCAACCGATCTGAAAAGTTCTTTACTCGAATCGAGTGAGATGTTCCCTTTCTTCTACTGATAGTGCAGTGCTACTCGTAGTGATAAGAAGAAGCTTCCTAGACAACTTTCTCTCTTAGTTATGAATTTGAATTAAAGGTGTTTAAATTTCACGCCCATCTCATCATCTTTCCATAGTAATTCCTTTAAGTACAGATGAGTTTTCTTTTTTTTTGTCGCCCTGGTTATCCAGAGCCTCTATAAGCGCTTCTGTTTCCATTGAATCAAAGGCTTTCTTTGAATCAATGAAAGTGGGACAGACCAGTCTTTTGTACTTTCGTAAAACTTCAGTGAGTCTTGTGCATTGTGTAAGTGGTCTATGGCCCCATATCCCTTTTGAAACCTTGTTTGTTAGCATGGCGGTCCTTCATCCAGTGTTCTGTCGAACCACTTTAGGATGACTCGAAAGGAGAGTTTCTGAAACGAATGGCAACAAGCAGTGGCCGATAATTGCCTATGTCATGAAGGTGTCCTCTTTTTGAAAAACACACGGTCCTGTGGACTTCCGCTGATTGGGAACGTTGCTTTCTCTCAGGTAGCGAGTGAAGACCGAGGCAGGGCCTTGGTTGGAACTGGTGGTAGGTTCAAAATTTTAATAACAATTGCAAATATGTTCATTTCCCAGGAATGTTGTTTTTTCGTTGAAACAGAGGAGTTTTTCCTCTTATGGGCTTGATTTCGCAATTGTCTTTGTAGAAACCATTTCAGTCATTTTTCATCATTTCATGATGACAATGTCGTTCTGAGCCCCAATTTGCTAGGTAAATTTTCTCAATTTCAATACAGCCTGTGCTAATGCAAGCTCGCGACGCCGCAATTACAGTATCTGAGGAGAGTTTACGTGCCACGAAACGTACCACGTCGGCTTGACAGAGTCAAGACGAATCGATTAGAGCGAGTCACGGTAGGAAGGAGTAGGATCCTCAGTATTGCTCTCTCTCTCTCTACTTTCACACCGTACCGGCCACGCTGAAGTGACCTGACGCTTACTAGACAGCAATTCACATGAATAATTTTGTGCACGTGTTCGACGATAGTTTCATAAAAACAGTGGTTGAAATTCGTTGACTTATTCATCAGTATATTAAAGGCACAAGAAAAATGTTGTGACAAAACTGTTCATCTTCCAGAAATTCAGCTATAACAATACGGAACTGGTAAAATACGGAAATTCACAATAAATTCCACTTAACGTTCATAAAAAATCACAACGGAGACAATTCTACAGCGCTGACACTGTTTTCGATATGTCATTTGAAAAACAGACAAAACACATTTATAACGTTCGAAGTACGAACAATTATCGCTAACCCACTGGAGATGAAAGCGCTTTCTTCTTTGTTGGGCCACACGTGTTATGTCTTTCTTATGTCGACCTAAAAGCTTTATTACAACTCCTTATCTGCAGAACTCGGAAGTGGACAATTCTCTGAGTAACACACCTAAGCCATCGCTCCTGAACAGTGAGTTTGTGAACCGACAGATGAGCTCTACTATATAGTCGCCACACTGTTGAAGTCATAATGAACGGTTGTTTATATCATGAACAGCACCCCAATCACTGATTGGCTGGAACAATAAATCGAGGCTAGTTCGATGTCTGAGTTATGTTGTTTGTGTTGCTTTCATTTAGCAGGAAGCGCTATTTGCTTCGAAGCTTGTTCCTGTCACATCTCAAATTACATCATCATCCAGGTTAACGTTAGACAGTTCCAGAAATAGCAGGTTCTTTCTACTAAATAGATTGAGATCGTATCACCACAGCGACTCTCTTTTGTATTTCAAAGGATACTTTTTACCTGAGAGATAAGGAGTATGTTGATCGTCCTACCACTTTGTTCATTTTCGGATTACTAGAAATTTCGAGATGATCACTTTTTATAAAGAAAACAAGATATCGAAATTTTTTTCGGGACACTTGAAGAATTTGATGAACCACTTAAAATTTTCCACCTATTACATAAATGAATGAGAATTTACTATACAAAGTGAGCCAATGAAGACTTTTTTCTTCTACACATGCAGAAAGTCTGCAAGGAATTGATGACTTTCCATAAGCATCCACCTTTATGAGAAGCATCAAACGTTTAAGAAAGTGACTCAAGTTGTCTCAGTTCACTGTTGCAGTGTTAACATCAACTCACTTTCTCTCTCTCGATGCTATGCCAGTTCAATGAAAAGTAGCATTTACGTGCCTCACAACAAGACCTGATGACTCGATGCAGTCATTTTTTTGCCTACGACCACTCCAAACACAGTTTCTACTCTTCCTTCTCATATTAGTGGATTCTTGATGCAAGCTCGTTTCCTATCTGTATCTGAATTCATCAGTGGTCGATGCACAGCAATCACAATTTTGGTTCATCGCAATTTATTGCCAAATACGTTTCTCACCAAAGCTCATTGTTCGTTTTTGTCAGTCGAACCGTCTTTTACAGATTTTATCATAAACAAGCACTTGTAGCGCGCCATTGTCACTCGCATTTAGGTATTAAGTAGTAGATACGTTTTTGTCTTAAAGCGATTGGATACGACGAATCACAATTTGTTTTCAGTCAAAATTACATCACTTGCTTAAATTTTCACGGATAAAAATGAACACCTCAGGGCATTCGAGTAGTTTCTCCATATCTTCGCTGCTAGCCATTATCTCGATAGTGTTGGGATGTGGAGTACTGCCTGCAGGACAATGTAATAAGCAGAATATGTTAATTTGCTATAAATGTTTCCAACATGAGATGGAAGCTCTTGAATTCCAAAAAAGCGAACTGTATTGAACACTTCTTCAATATTCATACTCAATGTAATTAGGGCATCTAGTAAGGAATTTCGAATTCAAGGTAAGAAATGAAAATAAACATGAGTAATTGCTCAGTGTGATAATTTGATTCATCAGATCGACTGTTTTTTAAACCTCGCAAAAACATTCAAAATAATTCCAAAAAAGAAGAATACACTGTGCCATCACCACATACGCCTCCCTCCTTGCTACAATGCAGGGCTCAATGTGGGGCGGGGGGTCACTGACGAGAAGACGAACCTCCGAAACACCGGTGTATGACCCTGGCGTACCAACCTTGTTTAGGCTTAAAACATTCTTTTATAATAATTTGATTCCAAATAATCCAAGAAAATTGCGAATTCCGTTGCAGCAAGCACCAGAACCTTCACTGTCACAGGATTTTCCTTGCCTATTGCGATGGTTTACACAGAAAACACAGGAGAATCTGCTCGGGTTTCTGGTATTGCGAGTAACAAAGCAGGAGCTCGTGCATTTGTGCAACGTCTTGTTATGCAAACTGTAAGTTAACAGCTTATGAATTCTGAATATTTTCGCCTTCGCAAATTCTGTAAAGTGTGAGGTGGGCTCGCATTTTCTAACAATGTGTCAGCCTCCTAGTGCTAAAATGATCTATATAATTTCGCAAGATTTGGCTAAAAACACTTCCAAATGAACTTTTTGCAACAGTGGAGAAAATTGCTCTTGAGGTCTTTGATGTTCTCGAACTCCAAGCACGTAGTGCATTCCTGCCTGATGCTGTAATCTCGGATATTTTGGGTCAACTTACAGTCAACATCACTTACGAGCCATTAGAATGCCAGGCAATCGCTCTTAGTCTAGAGGAAAAGGGTGAGTCTTCAATAATCAGTGTTCATTTGGGATATTCCTTAAAGAAATATATTAGGTATCAAAAGGTGGAACTGCGCTTAACAGTGTCAGAAGAACTGAACAGTTCCTAACATAACCAGTAAGTGTTCTAGAGCATAAAAACTGTCACAGGAGCACCGAACTCAAAACCTGTGAAACGGAAACATTTGAGCAGGTTTTCATAACTTTCCTAGGAGTAAACCCTATGATGTAGAGTGGTGTGGCAAAGACGTATGCCTCAGTCGGGATTCGAAACCGAGATGCTACTCCTTCCGGGAGCATGTGTTTAAACCGTTGCACTACCGACGCTCATTTTGCACTACACTCTTTCTGGCTTCCAATCCGGCTGACGCAAACGTTTTTGCACACCACTCTACATCATTGGGTTTATTGAAACATCATAATACCGCAATAGGCGGCCAAATAAAATGATTTCCTGGGAATGACAATGGTATTCAATGTGGTACATGATTTTTCGGAGTATCTTGGAGAGCATTTATAAGAATTAGTGCATAGGTTCCTGGCATTAGTTCCTTCCTGTAACAGAAGATGACTTTCTAAGAATTGCATTTATTGCAGTTGAGATGATGGGTGCGATGAAAATTTCACAGCGCTGCATAATTGTTGGCAACACAGTCACGGGAATTTGCACTTATGCAAAGGGTGGCATGGAGAAGTGTTCGGATACACAAGGAAACGTTATGATAACGCGTGTTCCCGCCAATATCACGACAATTATAGGAACTCTCATGGTTTGAACAGCTTTATTCTCACACGAATTCACATTAGAGAAAAGGAAACCTGTGTAGACCACAAACATCATCATGGCGAATTGGCCGAGATCGATGTGGCAAAGCGTATTAAACAGAGCGATTCAAATGTTGGCATCGGATCCTTTTGGATTGAATTTCTTTTCGGCATCGGCCACTGTCAATGGAAACTGAAAATGAATTGTGATTTATTAAAGACAAATATTTTCGTTGAAAAGACATTAGTGTAACATCACGTTTTAGTAAATTGGTAAATCGCATAAGTGTTGATTAGTCAGAGTAAACACTAAATCACACTACAATATCCGAAGTCTCAACATCGATATACTGAATGCTCTAAAATGCAGCTACAAACTTTCAAGTAAAATTTCTCAAGAAGAACCATATTTCATTCACAGTCGAAGAAAATATTGTCTCAGCGCTCTTATCCAAGTAGCCAAGGAAGGATTTCAAAACACTGAAGAAAAAAACAATGAACTGCTTAAAGAGAAAACTGGATTTGGTCTTACAGCGGCTTCACTTCAGTGCTTCAACTAGTATTCTACTCGTTCGCCCATGGAGAAATGGCTTTATCTTGGCTGAAGATGACTGACAGGCATCGAGAACGGTTCTTCTAAAATACTCAAACTCGGTTTTTGAATTGAGTGCTATAGAACTGCCAAAAACAAATCTGTTAAGTTGTGAAGACTCTCCCTATATTCGTTATGGATTTTACTTAGCAAAATGCAAATAAAAATCGCTTAGACCTGATGAAATAACAATTTGCCAGTGGCGCTGCCACATATCTCATGGAAAAACCGCTGAGTGATAAATACTAGGTCGTCCCATAATTTTAATGCTTATCAATTGCGCATTTTCTTGCAGATATTTTGGTATACAGCTTGCCTATAATTGCTTCAAGATGGAGCTGTCGTAGGTGCAAATTCATTTGTTACTCATACACGAGAGGCGCCTGGGGAAAAGTGCTAGTGAAGCAGAGAGCACGATTAATGGTGCTTTCCTGTGCACGCCCGAATACGACTGATCCTGCAGACTGTTTTCTCCATCACACTAAATCACACTACAATATCCGAAGTCTCAACATCGATATACTGAATGCTCTAAAATGCAGCTACAAACTTTCAAGTAAAATTTCTCAAGAAGAACCATATTTCATTCACAGTCGAAGAAAATATTGTCTCAGCGCTCTTATCCAAGTAGCCAAGGAAGGATTTCAAAACACTGAAGAAAAAAAACAATGAACTGCTTAAAGAGAAAACTGGATTTGGTCTTACAGCGGCTTCACTTCAGTGCTTCAACTAGTATTCTACTCGTTCGCCATGGAGAAATGGCTTTATCTTGGCTGAAGATGACTGACAGGCATCGAGAACGGTTCTTCTAAAAATACTCAAACTCGGTTTTGAATTGAGTGCTATAGAACTGCCAAAAACAAATCTGTTAAGTTGTGAAGACTCTCCCTATATTCGTTATGGATTTTACTTAGCAAAATGCAAATAAAAATCGCTTAGACCTGATGAAATAACAATTTGCCAGTGGCGCTGCCACATATCTCATGGAAAACCGCTGAGTGATAAATACTAGGTCGTCCCATAATTTTAATGCTTATCAATTGCGCATTTTCTTGCAGATATTTTGGTATACAGCTTGCCTATAATTGCTTCAAGATGGAGCTGTCGTAGGTGCAAAATTCATTTGTTACTCATACACGAGAGGCGCCTGGGGAAAAGTGCTAGTGAAGCAGAGAGCACGATTAATGGTGCTTCCTGTGCACGCCCGAATACGACTGATCCTGCAGACTGTTTTCTCCATCTTTGAAATTTACGAACTACTCTCTTTGTAATAGTATCCTCTCTCCAAGCTCCAATAATCTGTAGCGTCGCTTCACTAAAATTTTCCCCTACATGCAAATCAGTATGAGTAGCAAACGAATGTGTTTCCATGACAGCTTCGTCGTGACCCCTAACGGACAACTATAAATATCGATACGCACAGAGCGAATTTCGTAGTTTAAGTAAGATTTTCTTCTTCATTGGCAAAAAATTTGGGAATTCTTGCATTACTTGGATGGACCAAGATTTTCTCTTCTCGCCCATATGCTTTTGATTTAGTTATAGATGTCCTCTGTAAAGAACACCTCGCGTTTACTACGCGATCGTACTGAATTTGGCATTTAATCAGTTGTATTGCATTGTGCAATGGGGATCACATGAAAAATCTCTAGTTTTGCTCTTCCCTAGTTTCATATAAGACCCAAGAGTTATCATAGTAAATAAAATTGGAGAACAACTAATATTTTATCAAAAATGATCATGATGTTGCATTCATTACCTGTTCATCGAATACTCTCACTATAAACTAAGTTTATATCAAATGAGTATTTATAGTTAGTGGAAGAATTTCAAGCCCTAGAGTCAGCCGCGTTTGAATAAAAGGACTCAGAACATCGCAATTATGGAAAATATTGATCAGAAAATCGGACTTAACATCATTCGGGAGCGGTCGGTTGATTTTCTTTCCTACTTTACTTTGATTCCAGCCTAATACCATCTCTGAATCAACTAGTAGGAAGCCTGGCCAAGAACCCACCGCCAAAATCCATTTATTGGAAACGACATTATGAGAACCCGAGGAAACCCTTGCAAGGTTACGTCAGGAATCCAAGGATTATCATCTGGTTAGGATATAACAGGTTTTGAGCTCTTAGGCCTAGTGGCATGGAGGCGCTTGTTTCTCCCTCTTGGGACTCATCAGTACCACCCTCCCTCTGTTCAGCTAATCCCCTGAGGTTAATTAATCCTCTATAGAGGAATCGGCGCCGAGTAAAAGAAATCACCCCAAGTCAGATTATGTAGTTGACCTGACATTGTGGTGACTGGCCGTCGAGTACGTAGCTGCTATGATGAAATCATGACTCTTTTATCAATCGCTTTTTTATAGAGCCGTTTAAAATGTTGTAATCTTATAAGGATATAACATGTTTTGAGCTGTTAGGTGTAGTGATATGCAGGCGCCTGAGCGGGTCTGTAAAAAAGCGAAGAACAAAAAATATTATAATCACAACCAGCAATATACCATTCGAAGTATGTGCTGGGATCCGCAAGATTAGTGAGGAGTCTATGTGTCTAAGGGGGCAGAAATATGTTTTTCCGGAGAACTATTTTCGGTGCTTTTCTCCTGTCCACACCCATATTCTTGAAAGGTATTTTCCTCTACTTTTTGAGGTTCTGGTAATTTTTTCGAGAGCTTGAATATCGAGAATCCGAAGGGTGTGCTTTGTTTTCCAAATGGTTTTTACATTATGCTGTAAAGGTGAAGTGAATATTTTGGTTGTTATGTGTTAGACGGTGATCAATATTAAGCCGATCTCACTAGCTGGACTGAAAACTTTCACAGAAGTGTTGGTGATCATTCATAGTCTAAACCTCTGACTACAACTTCAGTTGCCGATTTTTTATAACACCTTTTCATAACGCTGTAGCATCCAGGATAAAATTTTATCTCACACTCTCTTTCGTTTTCATTTTGACACGCGTAAAAATTGCTGGTAGCACGAAAAACATATCAGCGTAAAACAAATTTTCGGTAGTATCAGAGCCTACGTTTTTGCGTGAAGTTTTTGTTGATGTGGTAGAGAAATCCCCAGTTGAGTAGCAATTCAAACGCGATCAGTCGCCCCCTCCCCTCTCCCCCTCCTCCCTCCCTTCCCTTCCCATAAGTTAATCGGTAAGCAAAATCGTCGAAAAGGTTCATAGTTCAAAGCTAAGTGAAATGTGCAAGAGAGCCTCAACGAATTTTTAGTATGGTAGTCGTCTGATCTACCGCGGAACTCGATAGTGATCCGACAACTATTGTTATTTTACTAAGGATTTTTCTTACCGCATCGACACAACCTAAGGTAGACAAGCAGATTCTGATTCTACGGAAAATTTTCTAGACATTGATATACTTTCGTGCTTCCAGCGACTTATACTCGTGGTAAAAATGAGGACAAAAGAGAGTGAGAAACAAAATTTTATTCTGAATGCCACACTATTATGAGGGTATGCTATGAAAAAGCGGTAACGTGTAGTTATAGATTGAGATGCATGCTTTCGAACAATTATCAACACTCCTATGAAAAATTCTTGTACAGCGAATGAGATCGCATGAAAATATGTCGCCGTATAGCACAGAAGTATCAAATTTTCTTTCACACTCAAGCATCTTTCCTTGGACGAAGGTCCTCATTCAAATTTTTATAAGCCATTCGATAGCACAATTCCCAATGGTCTGAATGATAGGCTTCGCTTTTGAGGAGAACGTTTTTTGGCCTTGTTACAGCTAAAAGATTATTGAGTTTCACACTTGGCCCCGTTTCGATCGCGCTGCGCAATTTACATGTGGCGTGCGGTGCGTGACGAGTGTAAAACTAAATATTTTTTTAGCTGTAACGACGCATTTAGAAATTTTTCCATAACTAAGCATATACTTGAGTTTGCTCAGATTTGCATTATCGAATGGGTCTGAAAGCCTAAGAGAAGATCCGTGTCTAGCCAAGAGTGCTTAGATGTGGCAACACAGATTTATTCTTATTGCTACAGCCGGCAAAGAGAATTTTTCTAAAGGCAAGCACACTATTGCAATTCTGGATATTTGACCTATCGATTGGTATTTTTATCACTCAAGGGCACAACTAAATAATACGTTTGCGACTTTTTCAAGTAAAGAGGTCTTTTCTAAGAAGGACTGGTTCAGACGAAAGGCGTCGTGCATCTGACGAGGTTGCATAGCCGGAATGCGTGCATTACACTATATAAGTGTCTACAATAGAGCACTTGCACGGCTCGAAAAAAATAATCAAGCATATCTAACTCTTCAGGAGAATCCCTTCGATTGCTGGCAGCGCCAGTGAGGTAAAAGGGCTTTCGTGAGAAATGCTCTAGAAGGCTTATTATAATAGGCTGGAATATAACTCTACATTTTTCATACTTAGGCTATGAGAATAAATACTTCACCAAGTCGGCTACAGCTCAATAGAACTGTTTACACGGTCCATGATAGATACAATAAACACCACAAAAGACGTCATTGAAGCACATCAGCTGAGATAGTTCACTTTGCCCCACAAAAATAAGAGAGAATTACAAGTCTGTGTACTATTTTTTGCCGAACATCCGATGGTGCAGAGGAAATGCGAATGGTTAATGACACTGCTTGTAAGGGCTTCTTGCCCAACTTTTAGTTGAAAGCCTTCGCGCCGATCACTGATTTTTTCATTGTTCCTGAATTGTCTTATTTCTTTGCGTACTTGCGCAGTTAGACAGGCTGTTTGCTATTACAACTCCAAAAGAACTCGAGTTGAATTGTAGTGTATTCAACTCCCTCTACCACGGTTATCAAAGAGCCCGTGTGCAGTTCCACTGAGAAGAAACTCTGATTGGTGTGATGCTAGAACAGACGTCACTAGTGCAACGGCTCGAGGTGAAATGTGAGTTCCAGTCCCATCTGACGCAAAAGATTTGCACATCACTCTACATCATTGAATATATTTATATAATCGCACAACCACTAGAAACGGTCAAATAAAAAAATTCTGTTTTATCGTCTCCAAGAAGCTCCCTATTTCATGTTCACAATGGTCCTGTTAACCCGCTTTGCCTGCTGTTTAAGAGGTTAGAATTAGGATAACTCATCTTGTGAGCGAATCAAACTGCTACGTTCTGATAAATTTTGGCACTAGAGAAATAAACACAAATTTTCTAACCATAAGAAATTGAAATTGCTTAACAACACTATTAAAGTATACTCCATCAGCCTGAACACATTTCTTCCCATCTCCCAGGCAACAAATCAGCACCTTGCTTATGGACCTCATCATCGTTGGATTTGAAGAAAGATGTCAATCCTCGAAGCAAGTGATCTATGTTTTGGAACTTTTTTTTGCACAGGATATGTCCGGGCTCCACCGTCCAAAAGAAGAGGTAGTCAGATGGTGAAGAGTCGTGATTGTGTATGGTGGATGATTCAGCAACTCTCAGCCCAGTTCAGTCAACTTCCTCTTTGACAATTTGACGGCAAGCAACCTTGCGTTGTCTTAAAGTAGGATAGATTGTGACGACGTCGACAGGGTGGGACTTGGTAGCAGCGGTTTAGGCGCTCACAGTAGCGTTTGGGCGTTGTTCGTCTCCCGGCTGGTAAAAAGCCCCAGTGAATCGGCCCTGCCATATCAAAAGGGGTTTTTTATAAAGGATTGGAAAAGGTGTGGATAACGGAAATGATCCAAAATTTCGAAACTCAATCTTCTTTCAGCTGTTTACAGCGCAATGAATGTCTTTTTCAAAAATTTAATATGTCGTTGGAATTTTCGAGATTTGAGCTATCTATTAGTTACTTAAGGTCTAATTGGAAAGCCTTTTTCCAACAAGAAATGTTCGAATTAGGCAAATAATTTTATTTTTGTCATTACAACGCATCAAAGAGATCACTTTAGAAATAAAATATATTTTGAAATTGCTCAATATTTGAGCTATCGAATGTCCACACGAACTTCAAAACAGTCAAAAATTAGGTTTTTTTGGGGGGCCGAAATGAAGGCGAATAAGGGAGAAATATTGGATCAGAAATGCGTCTGGTTTTATAGAAAGGACCAGTCGGTCGCTTCAGGACAATAATTGGGGCGTTTCCAACTGCAAAAAGAACCTAAAATCAGAAATCATTGAATGCAAGTGAGCTATAGTTATGGTGAATACATCCACAAGCACTGTGTTCTACCCTTTTTCCCATGCATAACAAAATAAAATAAATTAATTCCGTCACTTTGTATCGCAAGTTAAACAACCAATCAATATTCTGTAAAACTCTCAAATAGGTGGTAGTCTCGTTCATTCAGAGGAGACAACAACTTAATCATCTTGTTCATTTCTGCCTCAGACACCTATATGATCTTCTATCCTTGGGGCAGCGTCAAGAGATTGGTACCACATTTGCCTAGCGACAGGTATTACTTGAAATCTGATTGAGACAGTTTAATGTGAACTGAGCATTCAACGACATTCGTGTCAAGGACAGAAAAATCCTTAGGCAGAAGGAAGCCATAAGCATCAAAGTTTGAATGCCTTCGTTAATGGGGAATGCGAGGAAAAGAGCTCTGAAGCTAAAAAGTTCTGAAATCCACAAATTGTGATTGATGTGGTATCGAGAGCTTAGAAGATATTCTGGGTACAAAGAACCAAACAGTGCTGATTCCGAATATGAAATTAGACTCAACTCGCTTCTTGAGCCAAAGGAGAGTTGTGGTGAGTCTTTTGCACACAGACGATCGCATCTATTATCCGGCTTCAGTTTCATACGCTTCAAAATTACAATGCGCATCACCGGCAGCGACATCGCTATAATATTACAATGCTGTAGCTTTCTCAGATTTCTGAAATGTGTCAGAAGGCATGAAAGTGCGAATATTTAGTTGAATAGAAACTTAAAAAAGTAAGCTAAGGTAGTTATAAAGTAAAAAAAGAACGAACTAATTCGAATGGGGCCCAGACACTTTTTGATTACGAGGGAACAAAGGAAAAACCGACCTTATTCGCTGGATAAAAAATTCTCACAGGAGTCTTAGTAATCATTCGAAAGCTGAGATTGAGGATGCAGCTCCACTCCGCCGGTTGTCAAAGCACCTCTTTATAACGCTGTAGCATCCAGATCAAGAATTAGTTTTACACTTATCTGTTGCCTTCATTTTTATCACGCGTATATTTCGCTGGAAGTTCAAAAGCACATCAATGTGTACAAAAATTTTTGTGGTATCTCAAGCTTTTGTGTTAGCTTCAATTTCGTTCAAAGCTGTGGAAAAATTACCAATTGAATGGCAATATATCGATCTTCTGCCTCGCTCAGCTCCTGCCACGCCCCTGAGGCAGCTCCAGCCTTGTCGATAGCTGGTATGCGATGTTGTCAAAAATCCAAATTTCGTCCTTACTTTTTCCGCTAAACCGTATTTCCACAAAATGAGCATACCGCCACAATCAGAAAACATTACGCATCAGATGACTACTAAAAGTCTGCGAAAGAGCTCTGTCTGGGATCGAAAGACAAGTGGAGATCAAAAGATTAGAAGAGCCTTTTAAAAATCAAACACATTCTTGAGCTTTTTGAAGCTTCTGTTATAGTTCAAGTGCTAGCAGTATAAGGAAGGAGTTTTTTCCAGCGAAATTTTAGCGAAATAAGAGAAAAAAACACGTTGTTTTGTGAAACACAATTTTATTTTGAATGGTACAAACGTTACAACGGGCTTTTTTGGAAAACCAGCAAGACGAAGCTGTAGATACCAGTCTCAGCTTTCGAATGGTTACTAACATTCTTTTGAAAACTTCCTCTATTGCGAATTAGATCGGTTTTTTCATTTGCTTTCTCCTAACATAATTACCGGTGCTTATAGAAGAAACATAAACTTCATCAAGCTTAAGACCGTACTTGAAGTACATCTTTTCGGCTACACATGACAGAGACAAGCGAGTTTGTACTTATGAAATGCGAAAGAAATTTGAAGTTACAATAAACGATCCCCAGGTGCTTATCGAGCAATGACTCGCTGATGGCCTATCGTCGGCATGAATAAAAAGGAGTCAAATAAATCTAAGGATGCTGAATGATCAATGAAATATACTCTAGCGGGAGTTGAATCCAGTTGAACGACACTGTGGTGCACTGGTGTCATTCATCTCGATGTGGGTGACTAGCGATTTTAACTCCCGTGTGAGGGTTTAGAGTTTTGCATGACAATCAACGTCCTTGGTTATCTAGTTGTAACATCATGAAGCTGCTATAAAAGCGGTTTTACGGAGAATTTTCGCAAATCAGAAATAACGAAGTTAGTACTCTAGAAGGGAACCGAGACGACCAATGTGATTCAGTGAGATGCAAATCTCATCGAACACCTGGTTTACTTAACGGCGCCGTGCTAATGCATCCTGATGCAGAGCTTATGTGAGAGATAATGCGCTCTTTAGCTCAGTTGCTTCAAATTTCTTCAAATGTACGAAGAAAATGCTGACTTGGTTTGTAATCATGGTGATCTGAATAAATGGCAAAGGGCTCTGTCAGCACTGATCAATTTCTAAGAAGTTCTACCGCTCACTGGGTTCGATTCTAGGATTGGGGGTTCGAATTCACATGTGGTTATAGATGTTTGCAGGTGTTTCACCGACTTGTCAGGTTAGTCTTTACTAATTTTCTGACATGCTTGGAGTTAATTTGGGTGCCCCATCCTATTGGTAGGCATGTTTTGAGAAGATTTCAGCTTTCTGAAGTGCATGTCGAAGTCTCACTTAATGTAACTGCGACCTTATCATTTATTGGAAGAAATCTTTCTAGCATAGCTGTATCACTGTCATTTGATGATCAAATGGAATTTTTTTTATTTAGCCGCTTCTTCAAGGGTATGCGTGAACGGGTTTTATGAGCGTTATTAGCTGCTTTCAATTCTATAACAGTAGCCTTATCCAGCTTCTCCTGATATCATCTTGGGCCATCTGTTGATCTTTGATGATGTGCCAAGCAATTTCATCTTCGTTTCTATTCAGCTCTCATGAATCATTTGAAACAACGTGCAATTGAAGTCGTTCTTCAGTTCCTCGTTTATCTTGATTGATATCGAGTCTTTTCATGAGTTTTGGCACTGGAGCAATGGAAACAAAATTTACCAATCAGAAGTAATAAAAATGCATAACAACATTAATTAAAGTATGCCCCATCAGCCTGAACACATTTTTATTATCTCTTGGACAACAACTCAATACCGTGCTCATGGAACTCGTCTTCTTCGGATTCAAGGAAAGATATCATTCCTTTGCTCGAATGATCGATCTCTCGGAACTTCTTCTCGCTCAGTAAATGCTCCAGCGACAGCGAGAGGTGATAGTTAGATGGCGACTAGTCAGGACTGTACGGTATATGATCCAGCAATTTCCAGCCTAGCTCGGTCAACCCTCACCTTGTCTATTTGGCGACATGCAGTTTTTGCGTTGTCTTGAAGTAGGATGAGATTGTGGTGACGTCGATGTGACAGGATTCGATTGCAGCGGTCCAGGTGCTCACAGCAGCGTTTTGTGTTAATCGTCTCTACGGCTGACAGAATGTTTTAGTGAATCGGCCCGGTCTGGTCCTAAAAGATGATGAGCATAGCCTTTAGCATAAATCGATTCAGATGTAGAATTGAAGTTTCTCGCTGTCCTGGTGGCAACCACTGATTAGGACGACGTTGACTCCTGGAAAAATTCACTTTTGTCGATGACGATGACCTTGGTGAGGAATGAGATACGAAGATGACCATGGATCAGAACCTGTCAGGCCTCTGATGAAATTTAAAACCTTTTCGTGAATTAATAAGATTTTTGTGTCGTCAATTAATCAATTATGATAGAACAGACTTCAAAAATGTTTTTTTTTTGCTAGGAATAACGTAGATGCTGCACTCATAATTCACACTTCAAAGAGAAAAACCACATATTCATAGAAAGGCTAAATTTAGAACATTCATTGAACATTCTTACGCTATTTTACTCTTACTTAACCACAACTAAGTCAGATTTGTCTTTTTTCTATTAATTTTCATATATTTTGCTGCATAAAGTGCATAGAAATCATCATACTGCCTGAAAAATGGAAAACAATAAATTGTTCCTCAAAAATTGTTGTCTATTGCATGCGACCCCACTTCATCGAAAATTTTCAATTTTTTTTTTTGACTAACAGTGCACTTTAGTTTCGCATTTTCTCAGATCGATGCGTAATTTTGTTCCAATATTCTATTCATAGTTGTGGTATGGGTGGAAGAGATGGAGGTTAGCGAATCCTTCCCGTTACCTCCACCCTCTTCGAGCCTGCTGATGAAAATTTATTTTTACTTTTGTTAGATGTTTTCAAAAGTCATTTAACAATCAAAACCATGTATATTTGAGCGACGTATGTCAATCATTGAATGGACTGTTTTCTTCGCTGTCGCAGTTGCAAGAATAGTTTGTTTCACATTCAAGTATTTCTCGCCTTATAAAAGTTTTTTCATAAGCAGTTAATATCATTAGATACGACAATTTTTAGCAATTCCAGTGACGTTTTGCTTTTTGGAGAGACACGGACACATCCTGTCTGACCTCTTAAGAGGACGCATTATCTGATATCAGAGTTCCAGTAACCATTCGATAGCTCAAATCTCAAAAATTTTGATGGCATGCTTCATTTTGTAAATGGCTTCCTTAATACGCCTTAACACTAAATTAAAAAATATCCCTCATTTTCAAGTAGTTCTCATTCAAGAGAGTTTTTTCGCTAGAATTTTAATAATTTTTTCGATAGCTTAGACCTCTACCACTGCCATAAAAACTTTGTTTCTCAAAATGACTCCTTATTGTACTGTATCAGTCAAAAGAAGATTACGTTTCGCTGTTTGTTGATATGTTGCTGAAGGCACAATGATTTGGGGCCAATGTCGCGACATCCCACCCTTTGGAGTGCGAAAACCGATATTCTTCTGACTGTTACAGCTCTCTAAAAAGTCCTCTTCAAAAATAAACTAAGTCTTTGTAATTGATGAGATTTACACTATGGAATGGTTATTAGCTGTTTGTAGATCCAATGAGAAATATGCAAATGTGAAACACAATGTTATTCTGGTTGTTGCGATGCAAAAAGCAAGTCATTTAAGAAACAAAATGCATCGTTCAAATTTACTTGATTTTGACCATCAAATTGATGCTAATGATCTAGTGAAATAGGTCATTTTTACAAAAAACTGATGGCTTACATGCTCAATACTTATGATGCGATTGCATCTGACATAAATTGTTTTCAAAAGCAAGGATTTGCAAGATCGTGAACAGGTTTTGGTCAGCTATGCGATTTCGTTTTATAAACCCAGTTAAGCTGACAACGTTTATAATAACTAATACTCCAAATTTCTAGTATATTTTTCTGCAGTGTTATGATGTTTCGTATATACTTAATAGAACTGAGTGGTGAGCAAAAACGCGGCCTCAGGAGGGAATCGGACTCTTGTTTCATCCATAACGGGGACGCGTGCTCTACCAATTCACCGCCGAGGCGTATTTGCCCCACCAGTTATTTAGATTTTATATACGACGAATGATCCAGTGGCATCTATGTGTTTCGCCATGAAAATTCTGCAGATTTCATATTGAGCAGATGCACCTTAAGTGAGTTAAATGTCGATACGGTCTATCAGGCTAAACATATTAGAGTTTGTTGTCGACAGCTAGGATGACTTTGATCAAAGAAAGAGTGACAGCGACGCATTTTGAGTTTGCCGTCTCATATTTCGCCGTGTATTTACAACCTCCGATTATTATAGTGAATTGTAGCTGTGTCAGCTTGCGTAATCAAAGCAACAACGAAGATTCCACGCCGTGATGATGACTACTGTGGACAATGAGAACAAACTAATTTGACACTAAAGAAGACGATGAAGTTGAAAAAGCCGGACGGACTTGTTACCAATTTACGTTAGGCTCAATTAGGGTGAACTCAGATTATTTAATCTTTCATAAGCGGTGTTGCGACCTTTTAGACAAACTAGTGTATGAGGCTCTTCTATAATGGACAAAGAATTTTCACTAGACTATTAGCAATTATCTGTTATATGGAAAAACAGCAGCTCCACAGCTTTGCTTGCTTTCTAAAGAAAAAACTTTTTTGTGCTCTGCAGCAGTTATGAAAAAATTCAAGTTTTACCACCACACTGACATATTCCGCCTTCCTCCTGAATTCATATCAAATAAACCTACTTCCATAGGACCTCGGCATCAGTAATTCATGAAAGTTTGCATTATTATGCGAACACAAAGTTGGCATCCTATCCGGCGAACGTTTCAATATCTTCACCATAATGAGGGTCGAAGTTGCTCTGAACATTGGTTCTAATGTTGTCGTCCTAGTAACGTGCATGTTTCTTGCAGCATCGGAGAAAATTTAAAGTTTAGCGCATTGATTTCACTAAGGAAGTACCAAAAACGACTGACTATTGTCTTTTTAACAACTGCAATAGCCTGTGCCTGTAAAACAAACTTTTCCAAAACAGATTTTTTAAAAGTCGATATGAGGTATTGTAAAAGTAACACCATTCTATGGTCGACCTTCACTGCAGCATTTGAATGTGACAAAACTACCGACTGATTATGGATAGTGTGAGTTAACAGTTTTCATCTGTAAGTACAAACCACTGAGACGAAAATCATTCCTATAGATACAGGTTTAACGGCGTCTCCGGCAACATCGAAAATAACCATCATAGAAGTCAGTGACCTCAAAAGCGCTAAGAATTTCCGAAGCCCTGTCATCTATAGGAAATTCATGAAATTGTTAATCTCATTCGAATGAATACTAATAAATTTTTATTAATTATTGTTTTTACAGCTTTTATCAGTTGGTTGAAATATGCGACGAAACTCTACAGATCCCTCGTAATAGTTTCGAAACAACTTCATAATATTCATATGCTATTCGAAGTTGCGATTTTCTGTAGTAGGCAACACTACTTTTTCTGAGACTGCAGGCGTGAGAGATGAGAACTTGTAAACTACCTTAGACATTTAGTTCTTTTTTTACTTTTCATTTTGATGGTTTCTCATTCTTAATGCCTGATTACGCGAATTTGAAAAATGATCCCTTCTCAGTGTTATTAACCTAATTCTAGATGCATATTGGACCACATTTAGATGGACAGATTAGTATATTTCCAGCTGAAACTTCGACGTGCTTCAACAGTGATTCCCATTCCACTTAAACATTTTATCCTGAATAGTTCCATTACAACCGGTAATGAGACAACACGTTCTCGAATCATAATCGGTAAAAAGTTTTTTATGGCTTTTTATTCGCAAGTTCTTTTTTACTTATATTGAGAAGGACATTAAATCCAAATTCATCACACTGCGATGTAATTTAATGCTTTGCGCTGACTATTAGATTTTCAAGTGATTTGCCATTTTATTACCACTATAATGCAGCAATAAATATTGCTTTGATAGAAATGCATGTCTGGAATACATCACAGTTCAAATTCCCAATTTCAGTTTCCGCCGGCAGTGACCGATGCAGGAAAGAAGTGTGATCCTAATGGAATCAATGCCAACATCCGAATTGCTCTGTTCATAACATCTTGCCACATCGCTTTCGACCATTTCGCCATTATGACGTTTGTAGTCTGCACAGATAATTTCTTTATGAAACGAACTTGCAGAAAACGAAGCAATTTATACCGATAGCGTTCCTGAGATTGACGTGTGGTTGGAAGGAATACCCGCTGTCATGCCTGCCATACATCCCATCTGTGCATCTGCTTAGTGCAAATTCCTGTAATCGTGTTGCCGATAATGATGCAGTTTTGTAACTTCATGTCGTCGACTGAAAGTTACGAATCTAAGAAAGGCAATTTCGTCTATTAATTCAGATCAGGTATGCTTGGAATCCTCCAAGTGAATGTTTAAAAAATGAAACCCACGTTTGATGGCCTTGTCGTCTGGGCCATTAGAACTTCTTGGCACTGCATTGGTACATAAGTAATGTTAACAGTAAGCTGACCCAAAATTGCCGAGATTACACCATCAGGTAAAAGTGCGCTACGACCTTGACGTTCCAGAATATCGAAGATCTAAATAATGAACAGATCCTTGTAGTCTATTCGGGAATGTTTTCAATAAGATAATGCGAAGCCACGGAGGTCACATTGATGTCAAGATACTGACGAACTTTGAGAACAGTGGAGTTCATTACCTACACCTGCACAAAACTCCGAAAAAAGCTTAGAACACAAAAATGGCGCCTCACTGTTTGCATTATGAGACGTTCTACAAACGCCCTCGCTGCCGCCTCATTCACTGCAATACCAGGAGCCCGAGTAGAAACTTCAGGCTTTCCAGCGCAAAACCATAGAAACAGGCAAAGTGGAAAAGCTGGTCACGGTGAACGCTATAGTACTTGCTGCAACGCAAAATCACATCTTTTTTATAGTTGATTGGAAATTGAATCATTATTGTCTTTGAAGTTTTCTTTTCAATAATCAAAGTTGGAAACTTTCACCAAAAATCCCGGATAGCAACAAATCTAGAGACTAGTGTTAGATTTTCAGTACTAAATGCTCGAAAATAGATCTTAAATTTTGGCAAAATGATAATTAGTGCGTTTTGATCGGAGTTCATAGACTTACATTTGGGATTGAGATTATTTGTAATATCATAAAGTTCTTTTACTTAGTACCTTGACTTGCAGGCATCACTCCACACCCAAGCACTATCGTGACCGTGATTAACTGCGATATCATAAGAGATCGGTCGGATGTTCTGCTATGTTCTCAAGAATATTCATTTTTATTTTTAAAAATTCTGGAAATATTGCACAGTAACTGAAAACAAAGTTTGCGCCTTTTGCAAATCATATAGAAGGCAACAATAGACAGTACTCAGCACTTATGTGTGCTTTGAGTCGGCATGACTGCTGCTCAACATTATCAAGAGCTTCAATGATTTCCAACTCGCTTAATGCAGGGCGAAAACCTTCAAAGCACGTTTCCTGACATACCGTTCCACTCGGACCAGAGGGAAATCGATTAATGAGAGAGAGAAGAATGCCAAATGTTCGAGAGCAATGAGCTAGTGAAAGAGACCATTTTGATAAATATTACAGTGAATCCACGGATCTCCTTCTTTGAGCGATCCCGCCCGGTCAGTCGAGAGGGCACTTGGCGCTTCTCGAGGTGGTGGATAGGAGAATAAACGCGAACCAAAAGCGACCGTGCGCTTACCAGAGACGCAGGTGGATTCAAGGGATGAGCTGCCTGCTTCTGCAGCGCCAACCTGATATAACTGCGAGTCAAGTTGACCAAAAGCCTCCAACCAAGCGGCTGGGAAGTACGTGGGAAGCGGTTAGGAGTCGCCTCCAACGAATAAGCTCCTCCCGCTCCTCCGAGAGAGACTCGCGAGCTACTCATAAGTGCCCAGCCCCCACGTTTAGAGCCTGGTAAGCTATACGTTAGGTATCAAAATGCTAGAAACAGCAATAAATATGGCCTCATTTCCCTGATCTCGAAGAAGGCCCTGGTCAGCAGCGCCAAGTAGGACGAGTAAGGAGAGGCTGCTAAAATTTTATGGTCAAACTAGGCTGTCAAGATCGAAACGGACTAAAATGACTATGACCTATAATGTAAGAACCTTTGCTAATGAATCCGCTGTAGAAGATCTCTTGTTCAAGCAAGAAGGATAAGGTACAATGTCATTGGCCTGGCTGAGACGAGAAGACGCCATCCTTTTCACGCTGTTTATGACACCGGAGAAGTACTGTTTCTTGGAACATGCGATAGCAGAAGTGTCGGCGGCGTTGGCGTCCTCGTAAAATTGAATTTGACCGCAAACATCGATTCGTTTGAACAACTAACAACCTGCAATGGGCGATTACAGTTGAACCATGAGGTTCTATGCCGACTTTGACCATCTTCGTTGCTTACGCGCTAACATCAAGGTATGACGAAGACGATGTCGAAGCGTTCTATATGGATCTCTAAAAATTCTTCAGAGAAGATCGAGAATAAGGTGAGCCGTACACGTGATGCGCTTCAACGACAGCCGATGGACGAGAGCCGTTAACCACTGGATTGCTCGGGACATAAGCGCTGTACAGGAATACCACTGATTCGTTGGTTCGATTTTTCACGAAAGGTGTAGAAGAAAGATATGATACTCAGCGAATCCCTAGAGCAACGAGTACCCACTGGGCTACTCCCAAACGCGATATGGAAAAGTGGAAGTGTTGCTGGCACCGGTTCGAATCACTCGACGATCAACTGGACGACAGGTGATACGGGTGACAGGTGATTACAGTGAATGCGCCATTTCGTCAAGTAGGGCAGCTCAAATTCTAATTCCACTTTTTCATTTTTAATGTTCCGACATAAAATCATGACTTTCCCAGATAGAAACTAATGGCATCCGTGCTTGAGCCTTTTGGTAAAGACGTGTTTTTTGCCTTTGCAAAACGTTTCGGTAATCGTTCTATAGCTAACATCAAATCAACTTGGAGAAAAAATTTTTTTCCCAAACGGTCTGTTCTTTGTGCTTCGACATTCAAATTAAGATTTTGTTTCACATCCAAGCATTTCTCGCCAGATAAAGTGCTCTTCACAAAGAATCAATAAGTATTAGATGTGAGAAATCTTATCAATTTCAACGGCTTACTTGATTTTTGACAATATCTTGTTAGCGCGGTGTAACAGTCGAAAGAAGATTATGCCTCGCGATTTATTTGTCATTTTCGATGTACACATCTTGTGCTTTCTTGAGAAGAACGTGTTTTATGATCTTTTTTAGAATAATGTCCATTTAATATCTGAAATTTCGGTGGTTTTGAGAGTGCACTTTGTTATTAGAATGACATCCTTATGTGCTCTAACACTATCAAAACGTATCCTTCTCCGGACTGTTACTGCGCTATAAGGAGTTCGGTTACAAGCCAACTACACTCAAAGAACAAGCTATTTGAGAAGAAAACTGAGCTCCTCAAATTCACTTGATTTCAGCTAGAATGACTAACTACGGTATGAATAGAAACAAAAATGAGTTTTTACCAAGGGTCGAAGCAGGGTGGAGATAACGACAAAATCCCCATAATTGCGTGAAAGAATATCGACAAACAAAAGACGAACCCTAGCTTCCTGTGTAAGACGTTCATGGCTACAAATTTCCAGGAAACAGAAACCGCATTTTTTAAGCTTTAACGTTTTCATAAGCCTCACACATTCACAACCTAACACATCATTAACGTAAGTCTATGAAATCTCTCTTTTTGATGAAGGGTACTACCGATGAGAGAAATAAAAAGTGTGAGGGAATCAGCCATAGGATAGGGAATGAAAAGTCACAATGACAGAAATATGACTAAACAAAAGGGAAATTTTTCCAGAACTGGTTGCATCGCAATAACCTCTAGCAAGGCATCATTACTTGTCACGAGTCACAAGAATTTTTACGCTTTGAAGGAATTGCCAATGCATTCTGTGTGAAGGTAAAGTGAACGATTCAACACGTCGACAACGATCTGAGCTCTTATTAGCCCAAACCGCACAACGCTTGTGCGGCGGCGCGGCGCGGCGAAGTCTTTATTGAAACGCCGCAATGAAAATATGGGAATTTGTTTGATATTCATCTATATTTCAAGGAGAAAAGCACATTGCTGTGAAAGAGAACATGTTTTCCGCTAAACTGAGTAAGTGATAGTTCGAAGGTTTTTTCTCGTTGGGCAAAGCTTTTCTCTTAGACACTTAGTGATTATTCGAAAGCTTGAATTCCTGCGATTTCAACAATGTCTCTGATTTTCTAAAAGGGCCTTTCGTTACGCTATAACAGAGAAGATGAATTGCGTTTCACACTCATTTTGCTTCAATTGCTCGACTGGGGCTTTGATATGACTCTTCATCGAAGTTTTGCAAGTCAATAGATAGCCCATGTCGCGGAGAATTTGATGATGTAATTGGTTTTTTTTAGAGGTTATCATAGAGCGCCGTAAGAGCAAAAGAAGATCAGAATTTACACTACGACTCGTTCTTCGCCGCTTGGATGTCATAGGTGGTTAGTTGGTAATTATAAACAGGTTTTATACGTCAGAGGTATCTTTTTGCCGCACAAAGAATGGAATAACACAAATAGACCTTTTGCAAAGGTTTTTTGATATTAAAAATTACCACATTTCTTCAAATTATTCATTTTTTTAGAGGTAATACCACGTCCTTGTAAAAGAAAGGAAGAAGACTTTCCAACCCTTATTATGGATTTGTATCGTCTGTCCTGCAAGAACACAGCTTGAAAGCACATCTTCTATGACTAATCATCTGTAATAGAGGTCTATTAGGAGGTCATTCTCATATGTAGCTCGAATAAGTGAAGGAGGAGCGCCCGTTCATCATTGCGTATGATAAGGTGCTTCTTCCATCAGCGCCCGTATTAAAAAAACGCATTTCTCGCTCTTTCTTGAAATTCCAGTGGTTATTTGATAGCTTAAATCTCATAAATTCGAAAGGTAATTATAATTTTTGGAATGGTATTTCTACTACGCTATAACAGTGGAAAGAAAATGTTATTCAACACTCAAGTATCTTTCGATGAGCAAAGCTTCCTCTTAAAACTCCAGCAACTATTCGATAACACAACTTTCGGAAAACTTTAGAGTGTTTTCGGTTTTCAACAAAAGCTTTTTATTGCGCTACAGCACTGAAATTAAGATTGGCTTTCACATGCGGTGCGTATGCCTTCCATTGGTATTTGGACGGATGTTGGAACATTGACAACAAGCCGTCGCCGTTCAGTAACCAGTCGATAGCGCAAAACTCGAGAATTTAAAAAGCACCCTTGATTTTCAAAAAGAAGTTCTTTTTGCAAGCTGTAGCAGCAAGATTGAAATTGTGCTCCTCACTTGAGCATTTTCTCTCAAGCTTTCACACTCATTCAATAGCGCAAATCTCAACAAATTCAAGAACATACCTAGTTTTCTATAAGAGACTTTTTAATGCGTCGTTGCAGCTAATGCTACAGCGATTATTGAGTCTTGCACTCGTGGCGCACTACACACACACACGAATTGCGCTGCGCGTTCGACACGGCGCCAAATGTGAAACTCAATGATCATTTGATTGTAACAACGCATTAAAACGTCTTTCTACAAAACCAAGTTCGTCATTTAGATCGGCCAGATTTTTGCTATCGAATGGTTATAAAAAGTATGAATAGAAACCTTTGTCCAGCGAGAGATGCTGGAGGGTGGAAGAAAATTTCACTTTACCTTTACAGTATAATATAGGAACCATTTGAAATTTGAAACACACCTTTCAGACTCCCACTGTTCAATTTTTTGAATAATACTAAGGCTTAAAGAGGAATACAATTACTTCATTCTAATATGGATGCGGATGGGAGAGAAGCACCGAGAATCTGCTCTGGCGACACATTTTTTTGGCCAGTAGCTTGCCCAGTGGGGATGTTCTAAGCTATTCAAACACGCTTGAGCCTTAGCTCAAGATTCTTCCATATCCATGAGCACTCAACCATTTTACTCTAACAATTGGAAATAAACGAATGATTGATATAAACTTTTATGTGACAGTAGACAAAACGCTGCAGAAAAGCGATTAAAGAAGACTTCAAAGAGAGACGAGAAACAGTTATGGCAGAAGCTGGGAAGAGCATATGCAAAGCCAAGCGAGGCTTTGCCAATCATAAGACCAAGATGATTGCACTCCGATGCCCTAACGGACACTTACAGCTTTCAGAAAGGTTATCGAGAAAATCATCCACCAGTACTACTCTGATCTCTTCGCCAGCCATGCCATGCCCTCTCACCGTTATATAATTGGAAAGAGGACGAATCTGTCGTTCCACCCATCCTCCCTTCCAGAATCCGGCACAAAATATCGTCTGTAAAGAACAGAACAACACTTGGTCCAGACAGGAGTAGACCACAACATCTAAAGAACCTACCGTCAGTTCTAGTCAACACCCTGGCTCGGCTCTTGACACGTTGCCTGTCAGAGTACAAAGTTCCTATTCATTGGAAAACAGGGAAGACCGTGTTATGCTTGAAAAGGGAGACCTTTGCGACATAGGCAATATTGCCCAATCTGACTGCTGTCCGCTGTCTATAAGCCTTTCACGTAAGTCGTCCTACACAGGATTGGCAGAACACTGGATGAAGGAGTGCCATGCGAACAAACAGGGTTCCGAAAAAGACTTAGTACCATAGACCACGTCCCACACGATCATAAGACCCATTGAATTTTCACGAGAGTACAAGCAACCACTCTGTCTCGCTTTCAACGATCTGAAGAAAGCCCTTGATTGAGTGAAACAGAAGCGGTTATAGAGGCTCTGGATAACGAGGGCAATTCTACTCAACACAATTTTGCCAAAAAAATTCACTACCACCCTCCAAAACGTCATGCTAACATTAGAATTGGACGAAATAAAAGTGAAAATTGACGGTCGACAATTAAAGCTTCTTCACTTCGCTGATGATATCGTCCTCATAAACACCAAGCATCAGCCAAGGGAACGCATGTTGACCGAGTTGGACAATACCTGTGGAAAGATTATATTTAACGAAAACGATGTTCATAATTAACGAGTGGGTTTTGAATGCCCCATTCACGCTCAACGAAACGAAAATCTTCGAACGCTCCAGTTACGGCTATCTAGGTCGCAAAATCAGCATGATGAACGACCTATCTCCAGAGTTGAGCAAGAGGAAACGAGCGGCTTGGGGACGTTTAAGATCATTGAAGATGTAGTTAAAAGAACAAATAACATCCGATCCCATGCCCACTTTCTCGACTCGACGATTATCCCTGTCCTAACGTATGCAGTAAAGCCTGATCGCTACGTAAGCAGGATGAGAGATCACTTGGCGTTATTGAACGCGTAGTCAAAAGGTCAATGCCATTAATATCCCGTATCTTGCAAATGAGAGAAAGTATCCGATGTTCCGACCTATGTCAGAGATGCCGTTCTACACACCAGGATATCGAAAATGAGGTGGGCCGGCACGTGATGCGCTTCAACGACAACCGATGGACGGGAGCCGTTACCGAGTGGATTCTCGGGGAATCAAACGCTTCACAAGAAGACCACCGACCCAATGGTCCGATTTCTTTACGAAAAGCATGGCACAAAGATATGATGCTCAGCGAATCCCTAAAGTGAGAGACACCCACTGGGCTACTTGTGCATGCGATAGGGAAAAATGAAGTATTGCTGGTACCCGTTCGAGTCACTCGACGATCAACGGGACGACAAGTGCTATAAGTGATGATGACACTTGGGTCTTGTATAAAACTCGGGAAGAGCAAATAAAGATTTTTCTTGTGATCCCTTCTATAGAATGCAATAGAATTGATTGAATGCAGAACTCAGTGCGACTGCAAAGTAAACGAGCGTTTTTTTCCACATAAGACACGTATAACTAAACCGAAAGCGTATGTGCGAGGAGAGAATTTCTTATTCTATCAAAGTAGCTTGAAAATTCTGAAAATTTTTGCCAAAAGGAAAACCTTTAAGAGAATAGCGAAAACCCTGCAATTCGCCTATCGATTTCTATAGTCGCCCGTCGGCGTTAGGTGTGATATGGAGCTGAGAAAAAGCAACAGAATAATTCTTCTTCATTCAGATCTATCGCGAGGTTGTCGTGTTTTGATGGCGCCCACCGTCGATAGGCAGTTTTGCAACATGTGTCTTCATTCCACGCCGCCGTCTCGGTAGATGATTGAGATCGTGGGAAAATCAGAGTCACAACAAAGACAAAGGAGAGTTTGCGCTGGGTATGGACATCCACCTGCTAGGAAGCTGTCACTATCACTATCACTATCACCATCACTATCACTAGTACTTTAAATATCATTACCACTGTCAATATCACTACCATTATCGCTATCATCATTGTCACCATCATCATTGTCAATATTATCATTATCACTCACTACCACTATCATCACTATCATGATCACTATCACCTTTATCATTAATCACTATCACCAATATCACTATCATTATTATCATTGTCATCATTACTATTATCATTATCACCATCGTCGTTATCACTAATCACTATCACTATCACCATAATTATTACCATTGTTATCATCATCACTATCATTATCACTGTCATCGTTATCACTGTCATCACTAATCACTATCATTATCATTATTGTCGTCATCACCATTATTATTTTCACTATTGTTATCACTATGATTATCATTATCGCTTTGTTACCATTATCATTATTACTATCATCAATATTATGACGATCATTATCGCATGAAAGCATGATTCATTTTATCAGCTACAAGTTTGACTGCTGGCCAACGCAACGTATATGCATTCAGGAATGCGTTGTGTAAGTGCCCTTATCAGATCTCACAAACAGCTCAAAAGGGTGACAATCAAATCATTATCACTATCATAGTCATTTCCATTGCGTTATCAGTTAGCGTTGTAGTCTTGTCGTTGAAACACAAGAAATGTAAATATAATATGGAAGATATAGATGTTCTCTTTGCTGAGAATATCACTGTAGGAAGTTTTTCAAAAAAAATCCTATCATTCCATGATAAAAATGCTCTCCTATAACCATCTGGGTTGTCTCCCCGCATCCACCATGCTGTCTGGAGTCTGCCTTCTCACTAGAATCGCCCTTTTCTCATGGTGCGCGACGCCGCCTTTACATAACTGAAGAAATTTGACGTCGCGCGGTGTGGACGATACGTCCCACATTTTCCTCAGCGTGTTATACGAATATCGTTGTACAAATACTTTTAGACTCTAAGAAAGGCAAACTTGCCAAAAAGCTACTTACCGATTTTCAAGAACCACAGACTGCCAAGGAGAACCGTCGATCGACGTTAATTGGTTACCGTTGGAAGTATTGCTTTTCTGGCCCATATGATATTTGATAGTGTGGCGTGCAGAACGGCTCCTTTGACCTTCAACCGTTGACGCAGGCTAGAACTTTAGATCCTATTTTCTATTTGCAGAACTACGGATCTCCTAGCATCGACCTTTCGACTGTGCGTACGATTACGCCAAGTGGTCTTTCATCGGCTTACATAGCGACAAGATTTGTGAAGCGGTTGCTAAGCAGGAATAGTCGCTGAGTCGAAAAGATGTGCATGGTTCCGGGTGTTCTTTGTTTTCTTCACTATATGTTCGAGGTCATATTGACCTCCATCCCCGGATAGACGTAACTAGACATTCGAAGATATAATCTCGTTAAGCGTGGATAGGCTTTCAAAAGTTAATCCTCTTTCGTCAGTAACACCATAAAGCGGTAGATAAATAAATCGTTTCTATAATAAGCTTGCAAAATGGATCGGTTAGCAAGGAAAATTTCACGAGATTTGTTGTGGTGTAGATGTGATCTAAAATAATAAATTCTTTTCAAAAAAAACTGGTCCTCATAGCTGTCCACCCCTAGCGTCCTGTCAATCTTGTTTTGAATGACTCGACTGGAGGATTTGCAGACGTAGTTGCCGGTGTAGTGAAGATCTTCCCAATTGAACAACATCACGGTTTTGCTGGTTCTCCACTGACTAGGGACTTTGCACTCTGACAGGTGACGTGTGAAGTGTTGATCCAATGTTTTTATAAAAGCACGAGAGAAGTTCTACAGATGCTTAGGTCCTAGCTTCTCTTGAACAAGTGTTGTTCAATTCTTCACCGACCAAACTTAGTGATGAATTTGAAAAAGGGAATTGGTGAAAAGACAAACCCGCCCTATTTTGTCTCATACGATGGTCGTAGGACAATGTTGAAGGGATTGAAATAGTGATCGTGAGACTATCTATATTACTTTTCTGAAAGATAACCATTCTGTCAGAGCGTCAGAGAATATTGATCCTGGTTCTACAAATGGCGAAGCTTCAATACGCTTTGCTAATGCTTCTTCTAGTTTCTGCATTTTTAACGACAACGCCTGCTTTTCACTGTTTGAGATATTCTTAATCGCGCTTTGTAGTGTTTTGCAAAAGCAGTTGTGAGATGTTGTCTGCGCTCTTAGTATTTTTGGACTTGCGGCTCTCATAACGGTATTGTGAAAATGTTTGATGGATTGCTTGTGATCTTCATCGTTAGAGGTAATAATGATGTCTTTCTAAAAGCCAACTATCAAATTGAATAAATCCTGCTTTTGATGATTTGTGGGATCAACAGCATCGACATCGGTTGGACAGAATCTTCAGTCTCCTAAGATATAGCTTATTTCGGTATTTTACTTCTCAATGGGAAACTTTCAAGCCAGTCGTTGAGAGTGGAGTTGATGAAAATGTGAGCTATCTCCACTAGATTGTCAGTGGAGGCGCGTTCTTCAGACATGTTAAGAAGTTTACACCCTTGTTTGCCAATCGTGCGCGTTTGATCTGAGTTTGACACGGGCTTTGTTCTGGATAATTAGCTTAATGCCAATGTTTTGTTTCTCAAGTTCCCTTGCCTTAAAATGTATGACATATTTTGATGTTAGCAAGTATAACGTCTTCAGCAGCAAAATGTACAACTAGAAATGCGCATTGAACTGATATTTGACATCAACACTTTTATTTGAGTTATTCTAATGCGTGGCAAGTTGCAACAATGCATAAACAATATTTACTTACACATCAGTCTAATAGTTTCAGAGTTGAGCAGAAGAATCAAGCGACCTGTGAAGCGTTTGAGAGTATCGAGGATGTAGTGAGGACAATAAAAAACAGCCATTCCGTGCCCAACTGTTCAGCTCAGCGGTTTTTCCTGCTCTAGTGTATGCAGCAGAAAAGTTGTCGTTTCGTAGGTATGATGAAAAATCTGACGTTGTCGACACGCTGTCGATAGGTCGATATTAGAAGTATCTTGGATCTTCTCAACAGAAGGAAGGATATAAAGTTTGCATCTACGTCAGCCTTCATAAATAAGGATACGCTCTGCACGCTAGTTGGGTATCAGGTGAGCCAATAACTTAATGCGTTCACCAGCGCGCATTTAACTAGAACCGGCCGGATTCATCGAATTGTCAAAAGCATAATAGGATGAGCACTTGATTCGTTATGATTTTTTTAATGAAAATCCTGAAAAAAAAAATAACGAGCGAATCACTGCATTCAGGAAAACAGTAGGTTACCCTTTCACGCTATAGAGAAAAAATGGAAAGTTTACTGACATCCGCTCTAGTTATATGCCTATCCGCAATAAATGTGATACAAATGATGGCAATATCGCAGAAATCAAGGTTGTAAAACAATTATACTCTCATGGTCACTGACAAAATAGTTTTGAAAGCAGTCGTCGAAAATCGCGCACGTAGTGCAGTACCGTGTCAAATGTGCAGAATAGCTGAACCGCTTGATGCTCAGCAATTCAACTAAAACGACGTGAAAGTGGTGCAACACGAAACTGCTTATTCGGTTTCAAGCACAGTCGTAATATAGTCATAAAAGTCTTGATATTGCATAGCGAAAGTGACGATTTCAATGTGTCATTCGAGAAAAAAACAAAGCAGAATCTATTATGTTCCAAGTCGGAGTTCTCTTGCGAACATTTAGGAAATATGGCCTGATAATCATTATTTGAGCCACGCATGCCAGTGGTCTTGTCAGTGAGGGCTGACTTATAGAGCCCGATACACGTGTTTCGATCTTTGCGATCTCGTCAGTCGCGGCAGTTACCCTTTCTCGTCTTTTCCTAATCTAGGAAATAACGTGGACTTTCCTGCCCTCACGCACTACTTTTGTTCACTACTCGGATTAGACTACCACGGTATAAAAACCTTGTGCAAATCATTTTTCAATTCAAACAAGCTTTATTCTCGGAGAAGCTTACTAATCGTTTATTTGTCTAGCAATTAATAATGCAAATTTAACTTTCCTAACAGCGTCGTCATCAATTAAAAGAAGTACTAGTGTGGCAGAACTGATGTTCTACGAGCCGGAATCCGAAACGAGAAGAAGAGTCAACTGTTCATAGATTGGATGACAATCTAATTCCATGGACACTCACTATACCCTACTCAAGCTATCGCATAAACGTGTAGAATAGCCTGTCAGAAGATTTCGAGCATCGTCACAATAACATTCGAGTGAAGCTTTTTGAAAGATAGCTCAAATGAGAAAATCTTATTTGACTATGCTGCTTCAAAATTATCTTGTTTGATATTCAGAAGGAAATTTATTAGAAGTGAAACGTATATGAGTTGACAACACACAAAAAAGGCTGATCTTTCTTCACGCAGTGGTGACATAATGTCTTTTAGGTGCATAGACTCAATTCCTATATAGTCATTGATGTTTTCCCATTGTTCATTGCCCATCGGATTTGTTTTCTGGAGAAATCGACCAGTTGGCTATTTTGTAGATTATGAAATGATTTCCCTTATACTCTTTTGACAAAAATCCCTGCCCGCAATAGAGAGAAAGGATCCATAATTCTGAGCTACACACTAGGTTATCAAAGGCAAGGTGGGCAGGACACTAGTATAATCTAACGAAATCCGATAGATGGAAATCGCTACCTACTGGATTTTTCGATTGTCAAGATCTTCACAACAAAGACCACCAAACCGATGATTCGATTTGGAAGTTTGGGGGGGGGGGGGTTTAGGAGCGTGTACTCTCTTTCTTCTCCCCTCTCTCTCTGGCCCTCCCTTTCTCTCTTTCTTTCTCTCTTTTTCTGTTTCTTGTAGCACTACATACATAATAATTGACTACCCCCTCCCTCCTTGGCAGACACGCACTGGCCGACATACAAATACGCCGAGTATGTGAAACTGTGGAAAAAAGTTCCACGTTAAACCTGGAACAGGGATATGGTCGACGTCTTCCTGAAGCGGGGGAGAGCCCAGTGGGGCTGCTCTTGGACGTGATAGAGAAAAATGGAAGTGTTACTGGCGCACATCCGAGTCACTCAACGATCGACGGGACGGCAAGTGATATAGGTGACACTCCTTTAATTGTATTGGACTCCCATATATAGA
>JAHQIW010002521.1:0-42442 GCA_019055375.1 Parelaphostrongylus tenuis
AACAGCTCCTCGTAGCCAGAAGTCACTATCTGATGAGTTGCTTAGAACTGCATGCCTTAAACTTCGGCAATCACACCTCATTGAAAGAGTGTGTTTTCCGACCTGATGGTATTGAGGAAGATGGTGATGCTTCATGGCTATCATCATTTAAGCCACAACTGAACGGGCAATATTTTGCCATCTACGTCTTCTCTTAAAATTGAAATTCTTTCAAGAGAATAAACATTACCTCATCTTCAGTGCTTAGAACAGTCACCAACTCTCACAAGAAAATGGGGCAGTAGGGAGGAATTCTTAACAATGGTGCAAAATATAGTATTTCTAATGGCTACGAAGCAGTTGGAGCTCTTCGGCTTAGTATCAAATAAAAACATGCCTCTCAACACAGGATTAGTGAGATTATGATTTCGGTCATCCATGCCTTTCCATGGAAATAACCATATCTATGAGAAGTTGCTTGAGAAGGGCAAGCTTGAAAAACTTGATAGCAGTGACTGAAATACACCCAAACAGTTGAGGCGTCATATAATCCATAACCAACCGTGTGACCGTTCCTGAGATACGAAAAACTGCATTATTTTTCTTGGCGGTGGAGATGACGACTACGTGAGATCTAGTATGATGTTACTTGATTTCTTCTAAGACATGTAGGGGTAACTCAGTGGTGAAACAGGTAGGCCACTTGCGCCTGCATAAAGAGACACTTAGTTGGGCAACTCAATAACAAGGCAGAACATTCGATTAAGCACGCATACGAAATAAAGCATAACGGAGAAGATTTTGATGCAAAAGTAAATATCCTTGCGCAAGAACGTAAGACCTCGGTGAGCAAAGTCCTTGAGGCGTTTTTGGATCCATTCCAAAAATTCTGATATGAATCGTAAAGATGAGTGCCTGCTTTCAAAAGTTATCTGAAAAGTCCGAGGACGTTATTTTTTCATGATTAACCATCAAAGGTACCTTCAACATCTAAGGTTTCCAAGACTAGTTCGAAAATTTTACCCGAAATCGTTTGATCAAATATTGCTGCTCTTCATAAGTAAGAACTGCATCAAGTGCGATTCGGACATTTTCTTCACCGGATCGCAGAAACACTTATTCGCAAGTTCATGAAGAAGCTGTAGGACAAGCGGTGTATCGAATTTCGGTCTTGAAGGGAGCTTTCTCTCACCATACAAGTCTCACGGATGTGAGTGGCGTAGTGTTTATAGTAACGAATTGTAGTTCTTTTCAAAATGTTATGTGACAGTTCTCTGACTTGATACGCAATGACTCATCTCTATTTCAATTTTGTTGATGAAAAATTTGAAAGCACCTTCAGGCGCTGTATGATCATCTGCCCTGTTATGAGACCTTTATTCACGCTAAATGACGCCGATCAAGTGATTCTGAGTTCTAGGAGTTTCATATCGTTCTCTTCGATTAGTTGAGCAGCGAAACGTTTTGCTAGAGTATAGACCGTGTACGTTCAATACGATTCTTCACACAGGTCAGCACGTTTCGAACTGTTTTCTATAACCGTTTTGATCAAATATCACAGAAGCATAATTTTTTACGAACGATTTTGTGTACATTACATCATCTCCATCACTTTCCGATGCGTTGATTGTCGATTAACTTGAATAAGATGTAATAACTTTAATATTTTTCCTATCGTTTGAAAGAGATAGTCCAAAAGGTGTTTTCCTAACTGAGGGTTTACTGATACGGAATGAAAGTACAAACATACATACGCTCGAACAAAGGATAGGTGATTTTGAACGAAGTGGAGCCTGTGTAGAAAACTTCTTTGTTTAGACTGGCCTTTTTTCACCCAATAAAGAGTGACTGCAAACGCTTGAATATACGACTCAGAAAATTGTGAAAGCATTCTGAATGAGCTTTAGCACTTCAAACCATGAACAAATGTAAGAAGTGCTTGTTATCACAGTTACTATGACAAAGTGCATAAGACTGTTATATAAATGTGGAAGGTGGCGATATCACCCAGTGATCTCTGCATGGTCGGTTCTCACTTGGACGACTCACTAACGAAAACGATGTTCTCGAGCAACGGATTGGGTTTTGAATGTCCCATTTACGCTCAGCGGAAAGACAATCTCCGAATGTTCCAGTTACGTCTATATAGGTCGTGAAATCAACATAATTAACGACCTAGCTCCAGAGTTGAGCAGAAGGAAGCGAGCGGCTTGGGTAACGTTTAAGAGCATCGAAGATATAGTGAAGAGGACTAAGTACATCCGAATCCGTGCCCACATTTTCGACTCGACGATTATCTCTCCCCTGACGTATGCAGCAGAAACCTGGTCGCTACGTAAGCAGGGTGAATGATCACTTGGCGTTATCGAACGCGCAGTCGAAAGGTCGATGCTAGGAGTATCCCGTATCTCGCAAATGAGAGAAAGGAGCCGAATTCCGACCTACGTCAACGATCGAAATTACAGCGCCGTTCTACACACCAGGATATCGAAAATAAGGGCCGGACACGTGTTTTGCTCTTCAGCGACAACCGATGTATGAGAGCCGTTACCAGACTGGATTCCTCGGGACATCAAGCGCTCTACAGAAAGGTCCACCGACCATTTGGTCCGATTTCTTCATGAAAGCTATAGAAGAAAGATATGATGCTCAGCGAATCCCTAGAGCGAGGAGACCCACTGTGCTACTCTTGCACGAGATAGGGAAAAATGAAAGTCTTGCAGGTATTCCACCTCTCGAGTCACTGGACGATCAACGGGACGGCAGGTGATACAGGTGATACAGGTGATGATAGCTCAAATAAAGTGAATTTCGATGGTATGTTTAATATTTAAAATAGCTTATATTTGGCGCGGTACCTGTCAAAATAAGATTTATTCCTCATTCGAAGATTTCTCACTGAATAAGGGCTTTATTGTAAAGAACTTTTAACCGTTAGATTGAAAAAACTCTTTCCAATTATAATGGTATATTTGGCTTTTAGAGATTACTTCTTCGAGCTTCATAGCGACCGAAAGAATATTGGGTTTCACACTCAATGAGCACTTCTAGTCGGCTAGGGCGTGTGTACAGAAGTTCTTTCTGAAGATGCAAGCATATTTTCTTAATCAGAAAGATTTGCTCTATTAATAGCAAAAAACTCTCTTATAAAAAAATTTATCAGGCGAGAAATCTTCAGCTATGAAATAAAATTTCATTTTGAATGTTACGGCGCTAAAAACAAGCAGTATGAGTGAAATAAGATATACCTTTGAAATTCACTTTATTTAAGCTATCAGACTGTCATACATTCGTCAGATAACAGCAGAGAATACGTTTTGACCGTAGGCCTCATTTGGCACCACTCCATAATAAACTGTACCAAAAGAGTATCTTTGAATGTGAAACAAAATCTTATTTTGACTACTACAGCGCTAAAAACAAGCAATACGAAAAATAAGATATACTTTCGGAATTCACTTTATTTAAGCTATCAATAAACTACGTTTGACAAAACAAAAACATTTTTTTACCGAAGGCCTAAAGTGGCTCCGCCATAATAACAATAGTATCATTTTTTGTTAACTAATTTCTAGCGCATGAATAACATCCTTACTTGAGAGCTGATCTGTAGAACAAACTTACACCATTTAATATTTGAATGGGTGAGTATGCGAGTCTAAAAATGATTCGTTCTCCCTTTCATTCAGTTAACTTTAGTGAAAGATAGGATCATTTTTTGATGAAGAACGGACTTCTAGTTCAAGCTTCAACTGGAACCGGTGTGAAACCAATTTCGGCTTTTCTTCTTAAGCCATTCACTGTTTTCATTCTTGTAAGCTTTTCTAGCTGTTTGTTTATGACCAGCATTTAGACAACATTTTTCTCTGGTTATGAGCGGAATAATATTGGGTTGGTCCCTTTTATACCTTTACATACTGTTTCATTCAATTTTTCTACTCGAAATTGAGGGTAATGCCAAAATGCTGCCGTATGAATGCTCTAGAATGTTTCCATACCTCAAGTATACACTTGGATACGGCCGTAGCACCATTGCTCGGCATTTAAATGAGATCGGCTATCGCGCGAAGTGTAATATCTCCAATAGATCACCTAGGGTGCAACGATTCGGACCATCTCAAACTGCCAAAGCGGACTCTCCTGTTTTGGAGAAGGGCTGGACCACGGTTACTACATTCACCGTATATGCCTTGGTATTGCTCCATCGGCATATCATCTATTACAATATGCGAAGCTGCATCTGCGGCGAAAATATTCTAAGACCTTAACTACGCTCAAAGCTACCTTCGCCTTCTGTTTTTTCATCGCCAGTCTCACTCCATTCCAAGAGGAAGGCATGTGATATTTGATCGGAAAACGTTTCTTTATCATTGATCGTGTACGCTGCATTGTATTTGTTGACTTACTAAATTTCTTGAGCAAACAATACTTAAGTTCCAGTAGTTGTTCTTGAAGATATTCATTTGTAAATTTCTTAGTTACTTTTTGACGGAATCCACTAAGTCGAAGTTATACACATTGCAAATTTCAAATTTAATTTACTGTAATCGATACTTATGTGGAATGCCAGTTTACTGAGGTCATAATGTTACATCGATATCGCTTAATGAAGGTGTCCTGACTCAAACCACAATTCAGTTTCAATTTCCCGCTGACAATGGCAGATGCCGAGAAGAACTGCGTTCCAAATGGACCTGGTGCCAACGTTCGAACCGCTCTTGTCCACTACACTTTGCCACATCGTTGTCGGCCAATTTGCCATACATGATATTTGTAGTCTACACAGATTTTTTTCTTTACGATACAAATTTGTACAAAAAGGAAGCTGTTCAAACCCTGAGAGTTCCTGTAATTGTCGTGACATTGTCGGGAACACGAGTTATCATTACGTTCCCCTGTGTATCATCGCACTTCTTTTCCCCGTCCTTTACATGAGTGCAAACTCCTGTAACCGTGCTGCCGACGATGATGCAGCGCTGTGAAATTTTATCTTGAGCCATCATGTCGACTGCAAGAAACTGCAATTCTTGGAAAGAATTTTTTTCATGCTAGGGTTGAAAGAAATAGTTGTGAGGCACTTTAACAAGCATGAGATAACTCTTGTGCATATCCTGAGAATATTACAATTTCTTAAGTGGAAATGTCCCACTGAAGTTATCTATTAATGGTCTTTACTTCATTCGTTAGAAGCCTCCCCTCCCACCATGGTCCGACGAAACAATCAAAGTTCGTGTATCACTTGCGTCATTATTGCATAAAGGTCTTCACAAGGAGCTGCGGTCGATGAAATCAACGAAGTTGAGACGGAAGGCACAACAAGGAAATTTAGTGTTGGATGCTGGTTTTAACGGTTTTAGTGCCGGAGATGTTGATTTTGAAGAAAAGTCTCGTTCAGGACATTCAACAAAGTTGAACAACGAAGATTTTTTTTACTGTTTTGGAATATGAAACCGCAGTCAAGTGCTCGCGAATTGGCAACCGAACTTGATGTTTTCTCGTACAACTCTACGTCTGCCTAACTTTGCCAAGATCCGCACGAACTCCCTGAAGCGCAAGTCTCCAAACGAGTCGAAGTATGTAGCCAGCTGCTCGACAAATCCACTGAACCACCGATTTTGGAACGCATTGTGACTTCGAAAGAGAAGTAGGTGACCTGTCCAAAACTGAGACAAGCACTGGATTCAGAAGGATCAAGCTGCGCCGTCAGTCCCTAAACACAACCGATGTGCCAAGAATGTCATGATCTGTGTTTGGCTAAATTTGAAGGTGTCGTACATTCTGAGTCGGTTCCGAATGGCAGTTCCTTCAACGCCGAGATTAATTGCAACAGTCAGGCCGAGTCTACGACAAGCCTAAGGAGGAGTTCGCGGCTTTGGTCAACCGAAAGCGCGTTTTAAATACAGCAAGACAGTGCCAAAACGCACACTGCCAAAAAGACCAAAGACAAATTTGATAAATTCGACGGGGTCGAGGTTCTCCCACATCCCGCCTACAATCCAGATTACGCTCCATCCGACTTTGGCCTTTCCCCGTCAATGCAATATTTTTTGAAAGCAATCTTTTTTGGAAGCAATATTGATTGATGAAGTTATGAAGCATGTCAAGAATTATTTGATTTGATATCGAAGGAATGGTACTTCAACCAAATCCAAAACTTGGCAGACCGATGGCAGAAAGTTGTGGGAAAACGGTGACCTTTACCAGTTAAACATAACAGCCATCATATTTATACAAATCCAGAATTTCTTATATTTTACTTCTTTCTTGCAGTTTTATGATGAGATATTGAGAGAGAGAGAGAGTATTGAAGAATGAATGATGGGTAAGCGGTGGCCTCAATACTGTGGTTGTAGTAGGCGTTCCCGGTATGGGTGACACGCGAGTTTAGCCCCTTCTGAGGTCGAGTTTTTGATCACCACTCAGTTCTTTTAGCTATATCCGGAACATCATGACACTGCCAAAAAGGAGTAAAAGCAAAAGAAATCTTAGAATTTTGGAAAACATTAAACAATGTCCCTCTAAAGTGTCTGTGTTATTTTCTGTGGAATATTCTGAATGGACGTTGACTTATGAAGACCCACCTTTCTCCGTTCGACTAAGGGCAACTGCTTGGCACTCCATTGGTTCGTAAGTGGTGTTAACCGTAAGTTGACTCAAAATGGCCGAGATTACAGCATCAGATAGGAGTGCACTACGTCCTTGGCGTTCGAGAACATCAAAAACCTAATGATCAAACTTTTTCCTATTTTGGCAGGCTTGGTTGCAAGCGCTTCTGGTCAAAATATGTGAAGCTTTACAAATCATTTTGGCGCTGGGATGCTGATGAATTGTTTGAAATTTGGAGCTCATCAGCTACGCCTTTTCGGATTCGTAAAAGAGAAGGAATCACTCAAACTCTAATAGTTGACAACTTACTGTTTGCATCACAAGACGTTCCACAAATGCTTGAGCTCCTGCTTTGTCACTTGCAATACCAGAAACCCGCGAAGATTCGCCCACATTTCGTGTGTAAACCATCGCAACAGGCAAAGAAAACCCTCTGACGGTAAAGGCCCTGGAGCTGGCTGCAACGGTATGTTGTTGTTTTTATCTATTGAATAACATAAATTGATTTATTATGCCACAAAATTATTCGTTCCTATCTTCTCGCAGCTTCATCATGATTTCGAAATATTCTACTAGTAACCTCTGATTACGACAGCTTTAGAGAAGTCATGAAGTGTTTCATTATTTATTCAGATTGGAGTCTGAAAATGACAGGATATAACATGTTTCAAGCCTATAGTGACTTCTGATAAGTGCTAGACAGACGCCTATTTTGTCCTTCAAAAAGGTGATTGGGAGGGGTGTGGTCACCGATTGTTGATAACTGCAATGTCAGGGGATTCTGTCATTTAACTTGCGCTAATTTATTATCTTGCGTCGAGGAATAGGAGTAATAGAGTAATAGCCACAAGGGATCGGCTGAACAGAAAGAGACTGTGTTACTGATGAGTTATGGAGGGCGAAAGAGGCGACTGTCTAGTACATACCAGAACCCACAAATGGCGCAAAGCATGTTATATCATGTCATTATCAGATGCTATTGTTGTAATTGGAGTCTAAAATTACATTTGAACTTGGAAACATTCAATGTAGAATATCAACATTTTGTTCTTTACATTGTTCCGCAGGCATAACTCCACATCCCGAAACTATGGACAATGTAGCTAGCAGCGAAATCATAGCGAGATCAGTCGAAAATCTTGCCACGTTCCATTTTTATTCCTGAAATCCGACCAAACATTGCTGATTTGACTGAGAACAATATTTTCGATCCGTTGCATTAGATTGTCTGCAGGACAAAAAAGGATTTAGTATTCTGCACTCAGATATTTGTGACAAGGGTGTTGACGCAGTTTAATCTCCTGAGAGCATCAGGAGTCGTTAGCTCTTTTGAGCTGAAGAAAAATGTGTCTGTGAAAATCTGAAAAGTGAGGTAGACTTAGGCCTCATTAAGGAGATAATTCAGTGAATGCGCCGATTCTGGACGTATTTGGGTTGAATTATCTCCCTACGTTCTCATTTCTGACTCTGTAACATAAAATTCCTTCTTTGCATAGAATGAAATCGAAAAAGCGCCGACTACAAGTGCATGATTATAAGAAAATCTTCAAGAGAAGGTATCATCTGGACATAAATGAAGCGCAAGTTTTTGATCGTAGTGTCCTCAACAACAAATTCCCAAGAATCAGAAAACGTGACTACTGTGCTTCGACGATTTCGTTATCCTCCATAGAACTATTTTTTGTTAACGTGAAGACCAAACGGTGGCCAAAACCAGAACTTAAGCACAATTTCATTAGAGGATTCAGACAGAGGAGAATGAAGAGGCACTAAGGATCCACTCACATAAAAAAGAAGATTATGAAAAGCGTCTGGATCGGTCGCGCGAAAAAATATTGATTTAGGCATCACGTCTTGTTGTGAGGCACATAAACTACTTTTAATAGAATTGGCAGTCTACCGAAGAGAAGGCAAGTGGACGTTCTTAAAAACGTTGATGAAGGAGACAAATAAGATGTTCTGAATCAGCTTCTTGACATTCATTGTTTCTCATCAAAGTAGATGTTTATGGAGCGCTATTAACTCCTTGTAGTTTTCCCCGCCATGCACAGACAAAAGGAAATTTCTCATCGCTCATTTTGTATGGTGAATTCTCATGCAATTGGTGTGATAGTTGAAATATTTATCAAGGTTTATCTAATTTATTCAAATGTTTCAAAGCTAATAATACTTTTTTATATTAAATGATTAGTCTAAAACACTTTGTAAAAATACATTTTCAATAAATTGAAAAGTGTACTGAGTGGCATGCATTCATCGATTTCCGAAACCTAAAGTAATAAATATCTCTTTGATTACGAAGGCGAGCCTTTGTGGTGATACGAATCAGTTGATTTAACAAGTGCAAGAAAACCACTTCGTTTGAGACTCTTAGCCCCAAACCTGGGTCTCAATGTATTTCTAGGTTTTTTGAATAGCGGCGCTTTGAAACAAATACCGCTGCTTGGCACATAAAGACAGCACAGAACATCGGCTAGCCCACTTTGTTGATTCAACAAACTCAACGACCAAGGTAGCGCACATTAATATCAACGACGGTTGAACTCCAAGAGTCGGACAATTGGATAGTGAAAGGACTCATCTGTCAGTTCTCAGAATTACTATTCAGAGTAGGATGGTTTTGGCTTGTTCTTTCGGAATCCACTCAGGCTCTGCAGGTAAGGAGTTCTAATGGAAATTTTTTTTGCACATATGAGTGGCATAACACTTGTAGTTGAAAAAAAGAAGTGCATCTCAGTTCCCACTATGTCAGCAATGACTGATCAATTGAAAGAGTCATTCTGTTTTGCCTGCTTCGCGACTGAAAAATCGAAAGCACCCTCAGCGTTGAAAAGTCATCCGCATCGTCATGAATTTATATGGGCGTCGAATGGAGCTGAATGTGCACTTCCTTGTTGTACCAGTTCCGCATTTTCTAATTTCATTGCTGAAAGATTAATAGTTTTGCTATGACATTTTTCCTGCCCTCTGGAACAGTGTTGCACTGAGTCAAAAAAGTTTTCCAATGTTCTTCTCAAGCGACACATAAGGTTCTACCATAAAATTTTTTTCAAACACCTGACGTTTCGTCAGCTTTCCCTTCTTCAGAACCTGGAAAGATCAGGCGGTTCATGATCCAGTCAAGCAAACACCTCCATTACTCTCTGAAAAATCACCAGATCTGCATTACATTACCATAAAGAACAAAATCAATTTGACCATGCCCACTGCTTTTTATAAATACTGAATTATGCAACTGGACACCCCCGAGCAGAGATTACATGAACTCGCAATGTACCTCATTCATCATAATAACAGATTCATATACTGACTCATAAAACGAGTTATTATAAGATATCTTCCTACGGTTTGCAGTTGGATTAGTGGTATATTCAGAACGCTTTTGAAATCTTTCGCGCTAATATTTTATAATCCACACAAGGATGGCGGCTTCTATTTCGAAATTCAATACTCTTTGAGTCAGTCTCCTATGCGTGCCTAACAAGATGTTTGCTTCAGAGTTCCGTTTGAGCTAAGTGTCTTCTGTGCGGACATAGAGTGTCCTATACTTTTGGTCAAAGTGTTTTTCGCAGCCTACTTTGCAAGAGATTGAGTAAAATGTGCCCGTGCTAGTGCTATCACTGTCTCTGTCGATAGGGCATATTTGATATTGTTTATTTGTACAGAAACGGTCATCTAAGCGATTGCGAACAGGTTGGCTCCTCAGAGTATTCAGTGGTGTTCAATAATCGTTACCGATTTATCTTAACCTGCTCTTTTCAAACAACGTTTCTTATCTACACTTCTCCCATTTCAAAATTGAAAAAGGATAAACGGGGCTGTGCTTCATTTCGAATTTTTGGTTGGAGACTTTGTTTCTTCTAGACTTCAATCGAGTAGTTAAAATTCGTAGCCATTAGAAATGGTTATTTCCTGAGGCAATTTCACTGAGTCTACTCTCTGCTGTTTTCGGAAACCACACCTGCAGTTGTATGGGACATGTTACTCACGAACTCCTTTTTCTATGTGAGGAAGGAGAACAGAGGTTGTCAACTGAGATTTTCTCAATACTTGGTCTTTGGTATCACTTCATATTGGGGCTATCATCGGATTCGGATAGATTCATTTCCACGTTCAGGAAAAATAGTCGATTATCTTGAGGTGTCTCGCGGGTGGATTTCATATGTTCTGACTGCTCTGTTGGCAATCAAAAGCATGCGTCCGATTCCTCCTGAATGGAACAGATAAACAAGCAATCATCTATATACTTACAGTAGAGTAATGGCAGGAGATCAGTTTTCAGGAGATTCCACTTTCGACGTAAAGGCAATAGCCGCTGGGCGCCATTCGCTACCCCAATGCCAATCCTCTCATTTGCGCGAAATGCTTCCCGGACCATCTGCAATGAGCAGTTTGAACATTCTTCCAAGAGAACCATGAAATGCTGAATCGACAAGCCATACGTGTTCATCGCCTGCTGTTGTTGTATTAAGACCTCGTGGCTAGCTTGCATCGCTATTCGACACGGTGTTATAGAGGGCGGTCACGCTGGGTAATTCCATCACGTACGCGCTGTTAGGATGAGCGTAACGTAGAGGTTCAAAAGCGTTTGAGTGTTTGTTAGATAGACTTGAATGTGTTTAAGCAAGGCATGTTATTGAAGTCAAAAAATCATGCCATGCTCTCCGTCGGCCCGCCTACACAGCTGATGTTAGGTCTGATTTTGAATATTGATGAACTGTTGGACGTTAGCCAATCAATGCATACTGACATAGTGTTTATATAAGTGCAAGACGAATAATGTTGTTGACTGAATTTTCAGTTGAGAAATGGTAGCTAGTTTCAAATTTGCAGCTTTTTCTGTATGAACCCAGTCGGTGATTTAATTGCAGTACTGCCATTTAAATTTCTTTTCAGAAGATGATCGGTAAAACGAAGCATCTTCAAGATACTAATTTCTTATTTTGATATCTAACAGTTGAGAAATAACTTCAGAATTTACGCCCTTATCACTAAGGCATAGTCCCATGTTTTCTTGTCTTATTAGCTATCGAACCTCTTTTATTCCACACTTTTGTAAATCGGTGAGGTTTGAGTGAAATCTTCTCACGTGATAAAGAATAAGAGTTTCAAAAGTTTTCTGATGAAAAATATATTCATACATGTAAAGGATGCCGGAAAAGTTCTGATAACTTTTCCAGATTTTCGAACACCAAAGAAATACTGCATAAACAAACGTATTTTTTCAATTTCCAAATGAATTCTTCTCAAATGAGATTAGTAGAGCTATGAAACGTTGTTAGAAAGAGCAGGTTTAGAGCATTCGATAGCTACCATTGAAACACCATCCAATACTTTAAGGCGCCAATTAGTTCGCATCCGCTCATGTAACCGTCTCTGTATGATGAAATTGCAAAATATGTCCTAACGGCAGAGACTGTGATTGCATGAGCGTAGGTACAGTCTACCTAATCTCTTGCAAAGCGTGTAGCGATAAATATATTGGCGAAACGGCTAGGCCGCTCTATGTCCGCATAGAACACATAGCTGACAAGCATGTTAATACACGGAACACCCCGTAAGGGACGCATAGAGAACAGAAACACGACGGAGTTAATTTTGAAATTGAAGTTACCATCCTTGCGCAGGAGCAAAAAACATTAGAGCGAAAAACCTGGAAGCACTTTGGATTAACACGATCAATTCAACTATAAACCGCAGGGAGGAATGCCTTGATATCACTCGTGATTTGAGTCAGTATATAAGACTTTTGTTTTGATGTGTAGGGTGCATTACGAGTCCGTGTGATCTCCCCTCGATGATCTCCGCTTGAATCATTCAGTAAAACACATATAAAAAGATTTTTTCTGATGGAGTAATTGAGGTGTTTGACTGATTGGATTACAGACAATTTGACCTTTCCAAACTCTGGAGAAGGCGAACTACCGAAACGTTACCTGTTGAATGACTAAGGAGATCATGAAACACCTCGTGGTTTGGCCCAAAGAAGAAAAATAGGGTGTATTGAAACATGCCGAGGTTAATAGACAGTCAGCCTTGGAAATTGCAAATGAATTCTCTCAACTGAAGGAACATTTACGCTAGAAAATCGGCAATTATAACGATAAATAAAAAAGCTTATAACAAATTCTTAAAATTGCCTGCTTCGACCTCTATACATTCACGAGGTCGCGAGAATTTTCAACGATGCAATCAACGCTAGAGCGTAAATCAGCCGGGTTCAAGGTGCTGAGTAGTCTGAAGCTGCAATACGTCTGGGCAGCATTGGTTTTGACGTTTCTGCTTATGAAGACCAACGGTGCTTTCCGGTGGAGCAAATGCCGACCCAGACCCTACAGAGGCTGGAAAATGAAAGTTTTTTTTTGCTATTGCGGACATCTGCTCACTCTCTTTGAAAAGTTTACGCCAAATCTGGCGAATCTGGAGTGCTTGAGCCGTGAAATTCCTCTCACCTGTGAAAAGCAGCATCGACAAATGAGCACCACCAATCAAGCAAAGGATTCGACAATCTTTTGAAAAGCGTGTTCCTTTTGCCCAGAAAATGAACATGACCGATCTTTTAATTGTGCAGATTCAACTTGTTTTTGATATGTTTCCGACGCTCCTTGCGCATCGAATGCTCCAGATTTCACTGAAGTTGGTAGTCGATCTTTTCAAGAACGGTCCTCAATCCCTTCAGTCTTTCTCAAACGTTTAATACGTTGACGAAGACTTTGAAATCTTGCCCAGCACGCGACACCATCGCACGGCGAATGCGGCGGTGGCACTGACGTAGTGTTAGTTTTCTAATGAAATGTGGATTCTTATCGTCACCAAATGAATTTTAGCGTAAATGGTAAAATTAATGGAAGAGACATCGATAAAGCTTGTTGTGGTGGAAGCAATGACGATGTTTCTTCTTAGAACACCGGATTTCAAGGAAAAGCCACATAGATGCACATTCATTCATATTTCAATAATATTTATCATTTGTTTTCCGTCCTTGCAGCTTCTTGTTTTTATCCATTGTCGCGAATGAATAACAATCAAATCATCAGTCACTTTATCTATTTGTTAGTCTGAAATCAAAGCTTACGATGAAAATTATCCAGTTCTGAGCCTAATTCTTTTATAAATTACCCCAAAGTGATGATGGTGACTGAAAATGAAAAATCAATCAATTCTTTGTCAAAAATGATGCTGCAGACTGCATACTATGCCATTTCATCAATAACTCTCAATAATGCTCTGTTATCAGTAAGCCCTTGGAGAGGAGCCTATTTGAATTACGAAAAGACTTTCGTTTTAGCGTTTTATGGACATTATCATTATATTATTCGAGTTTATTCTGTACTGCCACCACATTTCATTGTGGTGATTTTGACACTGGACATTCGCACCGTTTGAGCCCATTACGTATTCCTTTTAGTTGATTGTCCTCAAAACGACTTCATGCTCCCGATCAGATTTCCAAATCCTCTCACAACTCCAGTGCGACCACATCCAGGTGATTGTAGACGTCCAACAGCAAAAGAAGGACCTTCTTGCTGTCGAACTGCTTCCAATGGGTATCGCTTCACCTATGGGAGTAGTCCCTCCATCGATATTTCAAATTGGGCTTCCTCTTAACACGTTCGAACAATAGTCTGAATTTCCTACTCTTTGTTAGATATTGATGAAAATAATCTTTTCTCACAAATAAGCCTTAGTAATTTCTACTAAATATCCATAGTTCACGAATGCTAGGGTGAGTCGGATACTTTTGCATTTTGGAACATCTTTGAGCAAAAAGAGGATTGCATTCAATTGACTTTTCCAACAGAAGAATCTCAACTATCAGAAGAATGCAGGGTGGATTGTACACTGTCTTCGAAGGCGTGTTTCACACTGCACACTATTCGATCACTCGTTGTTCTCTCTTTTCGGAGGTTCGCCTTTGGAAGTAGTCGAGTGGGCAGATTGAAAGGCATTTTGATCTATCCACTCTCCAAGTAATTAAAAGCCTCCAAAACTACAGCCAATAATGGCCAGTCACCCATCTATAAACTTCGAAGAAGAGCTGATGAAGAGGTAATCGATAAGTGATCAAAGAAGGTGTCGTTATCCAAGACCTTTCTTACTCTTTGATGAGGACAGGAGGTGTTCAGAGCGATGCAATGCTCAGCTGCAGGAAAGCAATCAACTTTCACGAACTTCACATACTCAATGTTTTGGATTTGCTGTTGAACAGACAAATATATGTGGCGATGAGAGGGACGATGAGTGGGGAAAGACGGTCTCCCTCTTGCTAGATGTACGCCAGGAGTGAGTACTAAGAGTTGGAAGTAAATTCATTTTGTATCTCTAGTAGAAGAAGTGACCAAATGGGATGAGGGGCATTGAAGATAAAGCTTTCCTTGGCAAAAAGACTCTCGTGACCATGAAGTGTTCTCACCAATTTCGCAATATAGCTGCCAACAGAACCTGCGATGAATTCCAAACAATAAGCTGATTAACCCAAAGCGAATCGCTTTTCTTCTCGTCGTTGATATGACACACTGAAAAAGCTTCTTCATAAATCGAGCTCACTATTAGTTTCTCTATTTTTTAGCTATCGAATAACTACTAATAGTCTACTGAAAAGCAAGAGGTAAAGTGTAAATATACTTTTACAGAAATTGCTCCCAAATTCTGCCGCTGCTTACTCCAGCTGTATACTAAAATCACCTCCATATACCTTCCTTTTTGTGTTCACATTATCTAATGACTTTCTGATCGATTTCACATAAATAGGTGATTGGAAGGCACAACAAAGGCTAGAAATATGATTTTTTCCGAGAATGTACCTATCGAATAGAAAGGCAGGAGATTTCTAAACACGTGAGATTCTCCATGCTTTGAATACGCTTCTCTAATAAATGATCTATCCTTTCACAATAAGGTTCAGAATACAAAATTCAATTGTATTAGAACCAGAAACGCCAGTGTAAAGTTCAAACAACGAGCCATCTGGTCGAAAAGCACAACGTAGTCCTCTTTTCGCTTATTACAGTGCAGTAAGGATGTTTTGTATAAACCAATCTCAGTGAAAAAAGATCTTCTTTTTCAAGCTATTGAATGATTACCAATGGTCTGGTGAGGTTACTCTTCTGGTTGAAAAACTTGCGAATTTCAGTGCACCTCGCACAAATTTTAATGAAAAGTGGGAAGGGAATATTTCAGACAACCAGGCGTTCTTTCTACTAAAAATAAGTTTACAGAAATCTCTTCAGTGACGTTTAATGCTTTATAGCGACAAAGTTTCCTCAAAATCCAGAATTATACTATGCCAAAAAAATCTTTTGTTAAAGTTAGAAAATGAGCTCTGCTTACAAACGCTATCTTTACCGTTAGTAGAACGTACCAAAAAGATCATTTCACAAAGCAAACTATGTGGAAGAATAGGCATTTCTCAAGCTATCGAATGACTACAAAAATATCGATGAGAAAGAAGGAAACGAAATTACATAACAGCTGGACATATGTTCTTCTCACAGTAATGTGCTTTCTCGTTAAAATGTAGATAATTTTTAGATTACATATGCGCCCTTTCAACTATAAAGCTTTTCATAGATGGCTCTTCTGCTAAATTTCATCATTTCGTCGCAATAATATCCCCTCTTTACCCAGTATACCAAACCCCAAATTTTCTTTGTAGCGCATGATAATAAAGACTTCTCGCCGCGCAAACGCGTCGTGCGCTATGAGCTAATGACAGCTCAGATCGCTGTCAACGTGTTGAAGGACTTCTAATCGGTGCGTTTCACTTTTCTTTCATATTTACCATCTTTATGGCAGTTCCTTGCTCTAGACAATAGACATTTAGGGGCCTATTCACCATTCCATGGCAATAAGGTTCGTTATCCTATCCGATTTAGTGCAAACGGTGTTGTACGCTCACAGCCACTGATAATAAATAGTATGCAAGCAATATTTTGATTCGCCCGCTTTTATCTTTTCTCTGATTACTTCTCTTTCTCAGTGTCTTCTGCAAAACATTCTCTTATCAACTTCTGATCCGATTTTGTCGAGAGAAATTCGTTTTCGCTTGGATCCTAGATGAACAATTAAACTCGCACTAAGCACTACTAACGTATTCATCGGAGCACTGCCACAAATTTTCAAACGATTTACTTGCTCCTTTTTTTTCTTATCCTGTTTTTCCTACTTAGTTGGCGAAGCATATCTTGAGTCATCACAGATTTTGACAGTGTTGTTAATTTGATCAGTTAACAGATTGACAGTATGTTAGCGCCGTTATGATTTTCAGTATAATTTTTGCCATGAATTTGCACTTCGCATCTTCTTGCGAACATTTAATGTACAATTTGCCTGAACTTTATAACTTCATAAACTAAACTTTGCCTAAACTTTTTTTTATAATGCTGCTGTCTTGGTAACAAATTCGCTCACTACCCGCGCACGAAAGGCGCATAGGGAAAAAATGCTGGAAACCTGTGCGCAGGTTTAATGGAGCTTGAAGCGATGATACGGTTGCAAAAAGGACGGCTAGGAAGTGGTTTGCGGAGTTCAAAGCTGGAGAAAACAGTTTGGAAGACTGATCGAGCTCGAATCGTCTGCGCAAAGTTGATCGTCGGGCTGTTCTTGGAATGGTCGAAGAGAAGCCCTCAATGACATGCCGAATGCTAGCTGAAAAGTTCGATTGTTGTTTCAAGACTTTCGCCAACATTCTGCATGAACACGCAAAAGATGAGGTATGCTGAAGCTGCTCCTCGTCATCTCGATCTATACGATCACGATTCTGATCTTCCGAACTACCTTACTCCTTATGACGGAGAGTGGGTGGCCTTCAACAACCCTCACAAGCGCAACAAGTGACCCTCGCTTGGTCAGAAGGCTTCGTCGACTTCGATCGAGGGTTTCCGCAAGGAGAAGCACATGTTAGTCGCTTTCAGAAACCACGAAAACATCACCCACTACGAAGCTTGTTCAAAGGACCACATCATCACATCATGAATAACGTGCGCTACTGGTCCATTCTCCACCACGTTCACCTCCGTCTGAGCTACCGCGAACGAGTCATCCTTCCCCACGATAATGCACTGCTGACACATTGCCAAGCTGACAAAGAAGTCACCAGGAAGGAGTTCAGTTGGAAGACTGTGGAACATCCACCATATATACCCGATTTGGCGCCCAGCAACTATCACATTTCTCATTCGATGGAGCACACTTAAGCAGCAAGAAGTTGAGGTGCGCAATCGGATCGGAAAATGACATCATAACTTCTTTAACTAAACCGGTCAAATTCTATAGTCAAAGCACCGATGTCTTTTCCGAAAAATGATAAGAAGTTATTGAGGCCGATGGAGAATACTTCGAATATTGGGTTTGCTTTCTTCTCGGAACAAAGTTCCATCCTCAAAAAATGAAAACGGTACTAACTTTTTGCATGACTTCTTACTATTGTCGTGAATCTTCCAAGTGCATTACATCAACTCTTCAATAATCTTATACGCATTTTTTACATCTTGAATTCCCTTGATTTTATCTTTATTCTCATTAGTGTTCATGAGCTCCAAGGTGAAAGTGGAATATCTTAAATATTATGTCTTCTCAGAATATGGCGTTGGAACAATAAACACCAAATTTGTTAATTAGAAATAGTGAAAAATGCCTAAATTTGCAATTCAAAATATGCGCCATCAGCCTGAACACATGCTAGCTGAAGAAACGATCAACGCTCAACGCTACTGTGAGTACCTAGAGCGTTGCAATCGGGCCTTCTCTCGTCGACATCGCTGCAATCACATCCTGCTTCAGAATAACGCAAGGCTGCATGTCGCAAATTGACAAAGAGTAAGTTGACCAAACAGGATCTGGATTTACTGGATCATCCACCGTGCAGTTCTGACCTGTCGCCGTTTGACTATCATCTACGGTAGGTGGAGCTCATCCTGAGCAAGATGAAGTTCTGAGGTACCAATCATTTGTGTCGAGGATTGAGGACATTCTTTGAATCCAAGGATGGCGAGTTTTATGAGCGCGGTATTGATATGTTGCTTGAGATATGGCAGAAATGTGTTCAGGCTGATGACGCTTACTTTGAATAATGTTGTTTGGCAATTTTGATTGGCTCTGGTTAAAAATTGATGTTTATTGCTCCAGTGTCAAAACTTTTGAAAAGACATAAATGCCATAACAATGTTCTGTTCATTGTCGGCCATCGCACCACTTAAGACAGTGCGGCTAGCAGAGAAATCATAGTAGGATCGGTAGGAAAACTCGCCATGTTTTTGCAAGTGTTTTTTCATGTGTATGGAAAATCTGCGCAGATATCATAAGGTAAGTAAATGACGCTCTCCACTTTTTGCATTCGATATTTTACAACGCAAGAACGGATGTGAAGACCCGTTGCTTATCCCTGCATAACGTAAACGTGACAGCACTTTGAGTTTCTTTAGATGAGGGCAACCAAGCGTTCCATTTCTGAGACGAATGCTTCGAGGCAGATCTTGTGATGTTTCTGCTATTTCAAAGTTTCTTGAATCGGTAATACTTGAATACACATAAACCTTTTGATGGAACAGAGAAATAGGAGAGTAATCACTTGGAAAAGAAATACAGTGAACGCGCCAGTTCCGTTAGTGGTTCGACTCAAAATTGAAACCCGCCTTCTCGATGACGTAAAATAAAATCCTAACATTCCCAGAAACCAGATATTTTTAGTGCAGAAAACGCCAGCTTCAAAAGCGCACCTGCATAAGAAAATCTTCAAAAGAATCACATTCTTCTGAATATGAAACATTAACTACTTTATCACAAACAAGAAAAATATTTTTGGAATCCCTGAGATTCGTTCTATCGTTTGGTTTCTCAAAACTATAAAAAAGAGGCCTTGCTCAGCGAGATATTTCGGCGAGAAGAAAATATTATTTGCTCCTTCAACGCAATAGCAAGGACTTTTGTAAGTAAATTGTATCATTTAAATTTTATTGATTTAAGTTATCGATTGATTGATCAAACATCAAAAATCACCAAAATATGCGTTTTTTTCCAGTGGATCAAAGTGAAGAGAAGATAGTTCAGGCTACCCACTTTTTGCGAAACCTAGCATTCTTTTCAGTGTTACAGCGTCATATTGAGTCTTTCATAAAAACCAAATAAGTTATTGGAATTGTTAAGATTCGATCTATTAATTGGTTAAAAAAATTTCAAAGCAAAAAGCTTTGCTCAGCGAGAAATTTCTCATTGAGAAACAAAATATTATTCTTGCCCTTTCAGGGCAATAACAAAGCCTTTCTCATTACTTCAAATTGCTTTGATTGTGCTATCCACAACTATTTGAACACTGAAAAAGATCAAGAAATACGCTTTTTACAAGGTGTCGAAGTGGCTCTCAACTAACGGATAAGTGCCGAAATTCGCACACTAGGTGAAGTGTAGTACTAAAAGTGCAGGAAGACTATTGTTGCTGAATTTTATTGTCGCCTAGAAATTCAGTCAAAGCGACAAGGAACAGTTTGTTTATTTTCAATAATTCTCAGGAAACTCACAGCAGTGACGACGATTCATGCGCTGATGGTGCCTTCGATTTGTCATTCGCGAAATAGACAAATCAGACTTTTGATACGTTTGTCGTCGAAGGTTCTCTCGCCAGTTCGATTGAAATGAGCAACTTTCACCTCATGATGACCGGTCACATAACATTGCTATAGTTTGTATTCTTCCAAATGATTTAATTGTAAACACTTTCAAATAAACTTGCGAACTAGTGAAACACCTCATTCTCTAGGCCTTCAATGTTCTTGCAATCTATAGAACTGGTCTGATGCTGTAATCTCACCTATTATCGGTCAACTTAGCTTCCAATTTATTATGAATCAATGTCAAATTAGAAAGTTAAACCCAGTCAGCGATTGCAGCAATATGTTATCAATGCTGTTGATCAATTTTGAAAAAGCTTTGAAGGCAGAAGCGGAGCCGTGTTCATGGTTGTCCATAAAAACAGTTTTAAGAATCGTTGTATATATCCAGTTGTGTCAGCTTGATTGATTAATGCCAATTTGTGCTTACCAGACCAAATCCATTATCGGTTAGTTGCTGACAACTGTCATACTGGAAAAAGTTTAAGAAGAGCTATGAACTTCGTGGTGTAGTTTATAACATACGCACCCGGTATAGCTGCAAGGCATCGACTGTAGGTACGCTGTCAGGCAAGATCTGTCTTGCCGACAGTTTACCATTCGGCGCTAGTGCTCCGTAATATGGGACGAGTGGCTGAGAAAATGGCTCTGATGACGGAGAGACCTCCGAAACGCGCGTAAGCCGAAATGTAGCCACAAAAAGAACCTAAAGGCTCTCGCCTAGCAAGACAGAAAAATGAGTATCAATCACAGAATTGCTTCAAAGTCTAACTGCGGGAAAAGTGCAAGAAAAAGTTTTTCTTTATCTGCCATAGTGAAGAAACCAGAAAACAGATGGCATTCTGCAAAGATTTACTCTGGTGTGTGAAACTTGGATCGCTTGAAAAAGTGAGCAAGGGAGCCTCTGTCAGTGTCGCCTTAGTCGTGTCCTTGAGAGCTCCCACTCAATTTCACATCCCGATATATTGACATTTCCATCAAAGTATGGATTTCTTGAGCTTGCGAGAAGCCTTGATGCGTTGATGCACGTTATTTTTGCCAAGACCACTCACCCGAACATCCTTTGCTTCCTCATGTTGGCTGGTTTTTGATTATTTCTACATCTTTCGTAAAAAGTGTAGAAATCCTTGCTTTGGCTATTGGTCGACCTCCCTGTCAACAAAGCAAGTTTCATCGGCGTACCAGATCTGAAAGACTAATGAATATGTCAAAACTTAATGTGATCGATATCTGCTTCATAGAAATTTACCGCTGAAAAGGTTTAACTAATACTGTTGTCATACGTTTTTGGCATTTGATAGCTCCTTCAAAAGATTCTCTCGCAAAAGTTGGGTTGTAATCTCGGCGATACTCCAATGCAAGTGGTTTTTTTTTTGTATAGTCCGCATTACATGACGCAGCACTGAATTTGGGAAGATGGGAATCAAATGTGAGCCGGTGGAGATAGAGGAATTAGTGCATTGACTAAAATTTATATTCGGATGGCCTCTTCCACGCGGCTTATTGTTATTCAGCACTTTACATTCGTTTCACCATGATTAACCAATTGCCCTGCTTCTCAAAATAGCAAAATTGGTAAACAAGAAGTTTTTCAAAGGATTCTGCTTTTAAAATGATTGGGTTCCTTCCAAGCTCTTGAAAAACTCAAAGAGTTGCTACGTCATTACCACTCACGAAAGAGTGCTATGGTGCCAAATTCGTCGTTATCATGTGAACAAATTCATTGTTATCATGTGATACACAAGAGAAAAAATTGTTTGCAGTTGAGTCTATAACATCTTCTTAGACAATCAGAAGACATGAAATGGAAAAAACTGCAAACTCGGTAAGACATTCCATAGTTCACTACATGATTTTCCTGCTGGCTACAATCTCGACAGCGTTTGGGTGTGGAGTGATGCCTCTGTCAAGGTAGTTAAAGAACGATCGTTTTTTGTACTTGGAATATTTACGTTTTACGTGTAAATTTATGAACTCTGATAAGAAAGGAAATATCTTAACACCATCAGTACTGAAAAGGTGTTTCATTAGAGCCTATTGATGAGAGGATTCTAAAATGTTATAGAGAAAAGTCAAAAATAACCCAAAAATTCTTCAGAATGATGATTATCATCATCAAGATTTACTCGAAAACTGCAAAATTTTGTTCTGCGAGCACCAGAACATTCAATGTCACCGGCTTTACAACTTCCTGCTTCCGTGGTTTACGCTGGGATACTTGAAATCTCAGCGCGAGTTTCTGGAATTGTAGCCAATATTGCGAGTGCTCATGCATTTGGAAAACGCCTTGTAATGCAAACAGTGAGTTTATGACCCTTAAAATTATTTCTTTCCCTCGCAAATTTAGCAAAATGGTAGCAAGTGAGCTCTGTTTTTCAGATAGTACGCCATCTTTCGCACTGCGAGAATTTGTAGAGGCTTCACATTTTGAACATATAAAAACTTCAAATCAGCTCTATTGACTAGTGAACAACGTATTCTAGAAGTTCTTTGATGTTCTCGAAAGCCAAGGTCCTAGTGCACTTTTAACCTGATGCTATAATTTTGACCATTTTGTGCCAACTTATTGTAAGAATCACTTATGTACCAAAGAGATGCCAAACAGTTCTCAATAGTCGAATGGATCAGACTGTTACGTGTGAGTATTTAGTATTGAACCTTCCAACTAGAGGACTTTACACAGAAATACAACAGTCATCATAAAGGTAGGACAGATATTTTACACTTGAGAATGAAGCAGAGAACCCTCCAGTCGACTGCATTTAGCATTCAATGTAGTCTGAAGGAATGCTTTGAACCTTTTTGTAATTAATCCGTCAATGGCTTATGTACGTCCCGGCATCGCATCCACCTCATCAGGGCCACACGCCTCACTGATCACCCCTACTAATAGTAGGGATAACAGACGTATCTCGTGAGGCTCACGTAAAATGTGTTGTTTCATCATTTTTCTTTTCAGTCCATGGCTCACATCTGTTACTGAATATGTACACGTAGCCATTCGATCAAAGTCATCGGCTGACTGAAAAAAAGATTGAGACCACTCCGTCGGTGTGGATGAAACGCAGGTTCGACTCTCGTATGAGGTCGTACTTTTGATCAGCACTCAATTCTCTTAGATTTATATGAGACAGTATGATACCGCGAAAAAAAGCAGTAAATACACTAGATTTTATGGATATCAGATATCACATGGCTGTCAGCTCAACGGGTTTATGAAGCGAAGTCGCATACCAGGACCAAACCTGTTAATGGTTGGTGGCTAGCAACTATCATCGACACACTGAAGAATGAGTGGTGATGCGAATGTATCTTGGTGGTGTAATGGCAGCATGAGTCCCCGGCACAGATGAAACACGGGTTTGACTCCCGTTTGAGGCCGTATTTTTGCTCACCACTCAGTTCTCTCAGATTCATAATGGGACCACACTTTCCACCTTTGAGTTTTTTTTCGCGGCTGGGTACGCAATAGCTTACGTACGCCTCAGTATTCTCGTCAGCCTGATTGACGCCAACACCACATCAGTTCTTTCTACTGATAGTAGGGATAACTGATGTGGCGTTGGCTTCAATCAGGCTGACATGAATACTGAGGCGTACGTAAGCCATTGCGTACCACCCGCCGAAAAAAACTCAAACACCATTCTCACAAAGTATAGTGGAGAGTATTCTTGAATGTGTTTCAGATATAATAATGCTAAAATTTGCACTAATGAATTCCATGCTATCTCTGAATAAGTTTTTCCATATACGAGCCCAAGTTTCCACTTTTCAGGAGCGCGCGCTGACCATTGTACCTCCACTGTACGCGCCGACCGCGCTGCATTGTAGCAAGGAGGGAGGCGTATGTGGTATGTGGTGATGGCATAGTTTATAGTACACTGGTCCATCACCATCAGTCGATGTTTCGGCTGGTAGACCAAAACTAATCCATTGAATCGACTGTTTTTGAAAGCTCGTTATAAATATTCAAAATCAAATCCAAAAAAAAGAAGAATGGTTTTACCACTTACCACATACGCCTCCCTCCTTGCTATAATGCAGAGCTTAATGTGGGGCGGGGTTCACTGACGAGGTGGACGAGTCCCGAAGCACCGGTGTAGGCCCTGGCGTACCAACCTCGTTTTAGGCTAAAACCATTCTTCTTTTTTTTGGATTTGATTTGAATATAGTGGTACAATAAATCAAATCAAAATGTACAATGCAGTGAATTTTGATTTTGTGCTTACTTTGAATAGCAACCGAAAGGTTTACAGGTAAAAAAATCACAAGAACACCTCAACCTCCTTGAAATATTAGTAATTGCTCTTAATGAGTATCCCCTTCTGTTTAGCCGCTCCGAGGTGTTATTAATATTATTTATTAGATATCAGCGAAGCATATAGCAATATAGTTAATAATGCAGCATGAATATTACAACAATCGTGGTGGCTAATGTTTTCGGAGCCTGGAAAGGTCAAATTGATTCGCAAATTATTGAATCAAAGGCCTTCATAACCCCAGTAGAAAACGTAAGAAATAATTTTTTTCTTGGGGGTCGCGTAGGAAAAACTTTATATCAATAACACTCAAAGCTTAGGTGTTTTAGGTTTTCAATTAATCATTGAAGACCTGCCACTTGGAGACTGTATGATCGCCTCTGAGAAAACCAACGACTGCAAAGTTTGCCCAAACGGCAGAGACGGCGACTGCATGAGTTCGAGTACAATTTGCCTAATTTCTTGCGAGGCATGCGGGGATGAATATATTGGCGAAACAGGTAGACCACTCTGCATCCGCGTAAACGAGCACCCTAGCTCGGAAACGTAAGTCCGACCCAAAAACCCCGTAGAAACGCATAAGGAACAGAAGCATAAAGGAGCAGATTATGACGCTAAATTCACGGTCCTTGCACAGGAATCAAAAACATCTAAGCGTAAAATTTCAAAAGCCTTCTGGATACACAGCAAAGGCTTGAAAATGAACCGCAAAGAGGAATGCCTCGTAATAACGCGTGGCCTCGCACCATACCTCAGGCTAATATTCCCGGCCTGAGCCAGGCACAGTCTCACACTAGCACAGACTCCAAGTGGCAGGTCTTCAATGATTAATCAAAAGACTTAGAACATCTAAGCGGTGAGTGTTTTGAGACGAAGTTTTTCCTACGCGACCCCAAAAAAAATTTATTTCTTATGTTTCCTGCTGGGGTTATGAAGGCCTTTGATTTAATAATTTGCAAATCAATTTGACCTTTCCAGCTTTGAAGATGGCGAAACTTGCCGAAACGTAAGCCACCACGACTGTTGTAATATTCATGCTGCACTGTACTGTTATATGCTTCGCTGATATTCAACAAATAATATCAATAACACCTCGGAGCTGCTAAACAGAAGAAGATACTCATTTATTCAAACACGCTGAGGTTAACAGATAGTCGGTCCTGGAATTACTTGCTCTCAGCATTGTCTCTACCTGTCACTGCGAATTAATCAAGAAAGAGTCACTAAGTGAGGGTAAGTTCTGTTCAGTAATCGAGGAACAAATGAATATTCGAACGCATCAGCTGGACAAAAATTTTAGTAAGGGTGTCCAGTAATCATTCTTAAGCTCAAGTCTCTGGCTAGGTCCATGCGTGACTGGTTTTTCAAAGCGTCCTTCTATGAAAATTATAAAGGATAGAGCTCTCGGCGTTGATCAATCCCTCAGGGAAGCGCCATGCATTCGTCTTCAATTTTTAATTTGCTTGAGGTGATTGAATACATATCTGACTTTAAGAATGACTCGCGGTGGCCTCTCGCTGTATTGAGTCGGTTCAGCTTTTCTACCCATGCAAATCTGAAGGCCATTTAACACTAATTACCGACCCGGAAGGAAGATGGCTTGGCGAGCTATGAGCGTGAGATCTATCCATCGAAACGTGATGCAGCGCCAAAGCACCTCTGTCCACTGCGCCACATGCTCTCGTTCCCTTCTATCACCTGTATCACCTGTCGTCCCGTTGATCGTCGAGTGACTCGAGCGGGTACCAGCAACTCTTCCATTTTTCCCTATCGCGTGCAAGAGTAGCCCAGTGGGTCCTCCTTGCTCTAGGAATTCGCTGAGCATCATATCTTTCTTCCATCGCTTTCGTGAAGAAATCGGACCAACGGGTCAGTGGTCTTCCTTTAGAGCGCTTGACGTCCCGAGGAATCCAGTCGGTAACGGCTCTCGTCCATCGGTTGTCGTTGAAGCGCATCACGTGTCCGGCCCACCTTATTTTCGATATCCTGGCGTGTAGAACGGCGTCTCTGATTTTCGATCGTTGACGTAGGTCGGAATTCGGATCCTTTGTCTCATTTGCGAAATACGAGATACTCCTAGCATCGACCTTTCGACTGCGCGTTCGATAACGGCAAGTGATCTTTCATCCTGCTTACGTAGCGACCAGGTTTCTGCTGCATACGTTAGGGCAGGGATAATTGTCGAGTCGAAAAGGTGGGCACGGAGTCGGATGTTCTTTGTCCTCTTCACTACATCTTCGATGCTCTTAAACGTTCCCCAAGCCGCTCGTTTCCTCCTGCTCAACTCTGGGGCTAGGTCGTTCATCATGTTGATTTCACGACCTAGATAGATGTAACTGGAGCATTCGGAAATTGTCGTTCCGTTGAGCGTGAATGGGGCATTAGAAACCCATCCGTTCCTCATGAACATTGTTTTCGTTAGATTCAGTTGAAGACCGATCTTTCCACAGGCGTTATCGAAATCAGTCAACATTCGTTCCGCTTGGCTGATGTTTGGTGTTATGAGAACGATATCGTCAGCAAAGCGAAGATGGTTTAATTGTCGACCGTCAATTTTCACTCCCATTTCGTCCCATTCTAATGTTCGCATGACGTTTTGCAGGGTGGCAGTGAATAGTTTTGGCGATATTGTATCGCCTTGTCGAACCCCTCTTCTTACGTCAATGGTGATATTGTTGTAGAATGGAGATATTCTGGTCGTGAAATCTTTATAAAGCTCACGAAGGATCATTATGTACCGAGTAGGGACGCCCTGGTTATCCAGAGCCTCTATAACCGCTTCTGTTTCCACTGAATCAAAGGCTTTCTTCAGATCGATAAAAGTGAGACGAGTGGTTGTTTGTACTCTCGCGAAACTTCAATGAGTCTTGTGATCGTGTGGATGTGGTCCATGGTACTAAATCCTTTTCTGAACCCTGCTTGTTCGCATGGCTGTCCTTCGTCCAGTGTTCTGTCAATCCTGTTCAGGATGACTCGAGTAAAGAGTTTATAGACAACGGACAGCAAGCAGATTGGGCGATAATTGCCTATGTCGTGAAGGTCTCCCTTTTTGAACAACAATACGGTCTTGCTGGTTTTCCATTGAATAGGGACCTTGCATTCTGACAGGTAGCGAGTGAAGAGCCGAGCCAGGGTGTTGATGAGAACTGGCGGCAGGTTCTTCAGGTGTTCTGGTCTAATCCTGTCTGGACCGGGTGTTGTTCTGTTTTTTCACCGACGATATAGCATGTCGGATTTCGGAAGGAAGGACCGGTGGAACGACATATTCGTCCTCTTTCAATTTATATGACGGTAAGAGAACATGGCTAGCGAAGAGATCCGAGTAGTATTGGTGGATGATTTTCTCCATAGCCTTCTGGAAGCTGTAAGTGTCCCGTCAGGGTATCGGAGTGCAATCATCTTGCTCTTATAGTTGGCGAAGCCTCGCTGGGCTTTGCGAATGCTCTTCCCAGCTTCTGCAGCTTCTGCCATAACTGCTGCTCTTCTCTCTTTAAGGTCTTCTTTTATCGCTTCTCTGCATCGTTTCGCAAGTTCGGACGTAAGGTTTCGGTTGCCTGCAGCTCGTGCGATTCCACGTTGACGTATCAGCTCGAGTGTCTGCGGAGACAAGCGTCTCTTCGTGACCTTAGGACTCTCGGCTTTTTTAGCGCTAACGTGAAGATATTCAACGAGTCGATCGTATTCTTCGTCGATGTTGTCGACAACGGTATCTTCCCAAGAGCCGACTAATGATTTGAATACATCCCAGTTTATGGTAGTTCTGGGACTTCGTTGTTTGAATTTAGCGGCTTTCTCTCCTCTCCTCGAAAATCGGAACGTTGCGCGAAGGAGGCGATGGTCTGATCCCGTGTAGAACTTGGGAACAACAGCGACGTCGGTCAGGCAATACCTTCGATTTACTATGATGTGATCTATTTCGTTGTGGTACTCTCCATTGGGAGATCCCACGTCCATCGCTGAGAGAGAGGCTTTTGGAATTGCAGTTACCATGGATGGTTTGGGTCGTCATGATAAACTCGGATAGCCTCTCACCCTGTTCATTCCATTCTAGTCCGTGGGTCCCTGTGTGACTTCTTCAGACGTTCTTCTAGGTCCAATTTTTGCGTTAAAATCTCCGACAATGACCTTGAAGAATGTATGATCTTCTCTGAAGAATTTTTCGAGGTCCATATAGAACGCTTCGACTTCGTCTTCGTCATAGCTTGATGTTGGTGCGTAAGCATCGAAGATGGTCAAAGCCGGCATAGAATCACATCGTTTCAACCGTAATCGTCCGATACGGGTTGTTAGTTGTTCGAACGAATCAATGTTCACTGTCATATTCGATTTGACGAGGACGCCAACGCCGCCGACACCTCTGCGATCGCATGTTCCAAGCAACAGTCCTTCTCCGGTGTCATAAACAGCGTGGAAAGGATGGCGCCTTCTCGTCTCAGCCAGGCCAATGACGTCGTACCTTATTCTTCTTGCTTGAATCAACAGATCTTCTACAGCGGATTGTTGAGCAAGGGTTCTTGCGTTGTAGGTACAGATCGTCATTTTAGTCCGTTTCGATCTTGGCAGCCTAGTTCGGCCCTGAGATTTTAGCAGCCTCTCCGTACTCGTCCTACCTGGCGCTGCCGTACCAGGGGCTCTTTCGGGGTCAGGGGAATGAGGCCCATATTTGTTACTGTTTTTGGCATTTTGATACTCAACGTGTAGCTTGCCAGGGTCTAAACGTGGGGGCTGGGTACTCACGAGTAGCTTGCCAGTCTCTCTCGGAGGAGCGGGAGGAGCTTATTTGTTGGAGGCGGCTCCTAACCGCCTCCCATGTACTTCCCAGCCGCTTGATTGCAGGCTTTTGGCCGACTTGACTCGTAGAAATAGAGTTTTTGTCAAGTCGGCGCTGCAGAAGCAGGGAGCTCGTCGCCTGAATCTACCTGCGTCTCTGGGAAGCACACGGTCGCTTTTGCTTCGCGTTTTATTCCCCTATCCACCACCTGGGGACGCGCCACGTGCCCTCGCGACTAACCGGGCGGGATTCCTCAAAGAGGGAGGTCCGTGGTCCCTTCTATAACGCTGTAAAAATCCAAAAAAAAAATTATGTTTCACACGACCACTCGCTTTTTCAATATCGCTTATATCTCGCTGAGCGAAACTCCTTCTTGAGCCTGCAAAAGTTTTGGAGACCTCATAGATGTGCCTGCTTTCTGAAAAGCTGATTTGATAGCGCTGTAGGAGAAAGAAAACGGTTGTGTTTCATATCTCGTCGAACAGGGCTCTTTCTTTAGATCACTATCACTCATTCGAAATGCGTAAGCTTCAGTGATTCCAGCCTTTGCTCATTTTTGGAAAAACTGTTTTCCCACAGTGTATCAGGTAAAATAAGATTGAATTTCGCATATTCGGTGAGCCTGGACACCGACTAATCTGGCTGATTTAGATAATATGGGCTGGGGCGAGGAGGTCGAGCGATGCTTTGAAACGTGAGACATGTGGGGTGAAACTTGAGATTCAATTTCAAATCTCTTCTTTCTCTTCCATATAAAATAATCAGTTAGACACTGCGAGGTTTCCTCTACAAGTTCATATGCTTCTCGTAGGGTTCCAGCGAGTTACACGCGCGTTAGAAATGAGGACGCACGGCGACTGCGAAACATTTTATTTTGCATGCTGCAGCGTTGTAAATGGGTCTTTCGGAAAGAAGTGTAATACCGCGCTGATCAGACACTTAAGCTCTCAAGTGGTTCCTATGATTACTAGCACCCCTACGAAAACTTTTTGGCTATCGAGAGGAATCATTTCTTTATTTGTTTCCGCGCAACGGAAAAGAATCGAAAGTAACAAAATCATTGACAATAAGACTGTATGATAATGAATAACAGCACAATGAAAAAGAAAAGAATACAATTAAAAATGTAATATACATCCTAATTTGTTCCCGGATAACGGAGAAAAGTCGAAAGTATAAAACGATTACATTGAACTGTACATAAGTGCACAATAATATAATTAAATTGAAAACAATGCAAATAGCAATGCTATATATATCATGTACAATATAAAGCACTTTTCTGTTATCAGAAAGGCTTCTCCGAAAGAATATTTTTTATTGAGCAAAGAGTTTGTGCAAGGTTTCCAGTATCTCCTAAAAAAACAAATTTCAAGAGTACTTGTTTTCTAGCATGCTGCTTTAACAGCTTTTAGCAGTGAATATGAAATTGTGTTCCCCACGCGACTCCTGCTGTTGCTCGTGTTTCTCTCAAACAAAGCTCTTTCTTCATCTATTAGTGACTGTTTCCAGCATTCTGATTTTTTATCGCAATAAAGTGGGCCGGACAAGTAATGCGATTCATCGACAACCGATGAACAAGAGCCGTAACCGACTGAATTTCTAGGAATAGCGCTCTAAAGGATAACCACCAAAAACGATTTTTTCACGAAAAGACTAAAAGAAGATATGATGCTCCACGAATACCTAGAGCGAGGGAGAACCGCTGGGCTACCCTTGCACGTAATAGGGGAAAATGGAAGTGTTGCTGGTGCCAGCTCAAGTCACTCGATGGTCAACGGGACAACAGGTGACTACTATGTAGTACACATCACGAAATCAATCGAATGCATTACCTTTTCTGAAGGTCCTCTACGCAGAGTTATAGCGGGAAGATAAAATTATGCTCTGCGCAACGAGTTATCGCACAACCTTTGTTATTCTTTAGAAATATTTTTCTCATTGTGATTTTTAGTGCAAATGTAGAATGAGCTTTGCTCTACTATTTTGTAGGCTCAAGCCTTCCAGTTTGAGTCTAAGCAGACCAGGTCTATGCACAAAAAGGAATCAACGAATAGAAGATATTTTTAAGTGTCAGATCCATAGGTTTATCTAGGGTTTTTTTTCAGAACGGAGAGAGACCTTAAATCTGATGAGAAATGCGCACCACATGTCTGCGCAATCGATCAATCACGCGATCGTTAAACAACTACTCACTCGGCCAACAGCAAATGAGCGGCGCATGAGAAGCTTGCTCTTATTTTCTTCCTGCAGCATAAGAAAAGGGCTTCTAGAGGATAGGAAAGCACTTTTGGAATTGCTGAGATTTACGATATACGAGTTTCTGATACTCTTAAAAATGCTCAAATCTCGAGAATTTTGAGGCCTTAACCGGCTGCCACCACGAGTCCAGGGGAGTGTCCGGCTCCGCCTCCTCGCCCCGTCCCACCATTCACGTCTGCTTTTGGTGTTTTCACAATAATATGCTCAAATCTTCTGCACACCAAAAACACACCATATCTCGTGTAGTAATACCGTAACACAAGCGATCGAATTATGTAATTTGTGCATCACCATTTATCAACAACCTGCTACTTATGGCGACATATATATTTGCAAGTAACAAATGAAAGCAAACACAATATTATATTTTAAATAATACTATGGTACAATTACTGCAATACAAATACAATCAATACTTATGAAATATGCTACTTGACTACAAACAGCAACTACGTAACATCGCTGGGGTTACGAAGATGTGCGCGATCATAACACTTTAGGCAGAAATGCGTTCTATATTGAACACATCTAGTAACTGTTTTTTCACTATGATTTTGAGCATAAAACAAGCTTTTTCCAACTGACTCATGATAAAGAAGAAATAAAGCCGGCCTCCAAAGCTAGTAACTCTCAGGATAGTGAGTTAGACGAAGAAGCACCATCCACATCAGCCAACACCGGAGCAGCGGGTGACTAGTCGAGTAGCGTATTAACGCATAGTCTCGAATCCTCCGATGACAGTACAGTATGACGTATTCAGCGATTGTCAGGATCCAGTAGACTTTTTTGAAGTCTTCATAAAAGGTGCTTGAGACCTGCTTGTGCAGCAGACAAATGTTTGCGCCCCCCAAAAATGACAAAATCGGAATGAGGCGACGGCCGACGAAATGAGAATGTTGTTGCCTTGTGTCTGAAAATGTCTGCATCTGAATGCCATAACTGAACGATTGCTGAAGCAGTCGTCTGGGTTTGCGAGAGTTTTAATGGCGTCACATTTCATGCCAAGGTATCGATACTATGAGATCATGCCCACTTACATGCAGTCGACAGTGACGAAGCTAACATACAGGGCAAGCTGTATAAGATAAGACAACTTATGGAAGTAGTGAATACCAACTGCAGAACTTTATACAGGCCGAGAAGAGATGTATACATAGACTCGTCGATGGTGCCATTTAGAGGAAGAATCAAGCTCCACCAGGACACTCTTTGCAAAAGGAACAGATCCGGTATAAAGCTTCTTGGGGTTTGTAATGGAAGAGGATACACAGTATAAGACAATGATTGACACAGGTGTGGATACAAGTCCCAAATCCGGTAAGTCCTTATCGGAACGTGTGTTAATGGATTTGATGGAGGGCTTCCCAAATCAAGGAAGGCACCTTTACGCCGACCACCGGTAAACTGGTGTTTCCTAGCGAAAAAATTGCTGCAAAAGAATGCATACCTGACCGGAACTCGTAAGAAGAGACGGAAAGGTTTGCCAAAGGAGTTCTTGCAGGGGAAACTGCATAGAGGCGAGTGGAGAACCGTGCAACATTGGATTGGCGTGATGATGCTTAGATGCTTTGACAAGAGAGAAGTACAGATGCTTTGGACGGCATTCGGCTCCGACGTAAATTCGAGAACGAAGAGGCTTAGAGTTGCTGAAAACTACAAACAAGAATAAGGGGCTTATAGACATGACATCACTGGCCAGATGGCTGCTTACTCCCCATTCCTTAAAAAGACTAAAAGATGTCACATGTGTTTTGCTACTTCATAGCTTCATAATCTGTAATTCCTTTCTTCAGGTATGTACGTATCCTCTTTCATTCCGACTGCAGCGTACTGCTCATGGACGCTCATAGAACTCACTGCGTCAACAAGGAACGAATTAGATTCAACGAGTTTAATGAGGCGGTTTATGTCAGTTATCTAGGAGACGATTTTCCCTCAAAGACGACTAGCTGCGTTCTCGGAAAGGTTTCCCTCGAAAGCTTTTGCCGATGTGAGTGCTATAAAAAGATGACGGCTGAGCAAGGCTCCTTGTATGCACAGAATCATAATAAAAGAATAAATACTATATGTGTTAGATGTGAAACTCATTTTTGCTCTACTGATTCCGAGCATATCTGTAGTCCCAGCGATGTTACGTAGTTGCGGTTTGTGATCAAGAAACAAATATTTCATAAGTATTCATTGCATTTGTACCGCAATGATTGTATTATCGTATTGTTTCAAATGTACTATTGTTTTTGCTTTCCTATGTTGTATGTAATATAATATGTTGTCATATGTTGTAGATTGTTGGAAATTATTGTTATAAATTAAAGATTATTGAATAAATGGTAATGAGCAAATTGTATAGACTAATAGCTTGTGTTACGGTATTACTACATGAGTTATGGTGTGATTTGGTGTGCCAAATGTTTGAGCATAGCGACAGGGACGGGCCAGGAACGCACCTGGGCCCGTAGTAGGCAACCGGTTAACTATTTTGGAAGTTCATTATAGAAAGCTGTAGAGAGAGAAGAAGATTGCATTTCCGCCTAAAATGTTGCCCGCCGCTTGGACGTTATAGCTGGTTTTTGGTGAATATAGATAAATTTTATATTCTAGGTATTTTATCGCCATAGTAAAAATCCCATCGAGATGGAATATGGCGAATATTTTTGTTGCAAGTGAGACAGCATGTCTTGAAAATCTCCATTTTTTAGCAGTAAAACCACTTCTGTAAAAATTTCAACTTTTTTGTGCTTTTGGCACAATCTTCTACAAACTGAACATCTCTAGTAGAGGTTTATGTGGAAGTATTTGTCATATGTGGCTGGAGTAAGTGCAAGAAAACACGCATTCATCATTGCAGAGGGTACTTTTCCATTATCTCCATCCCGTCCCAGCTCTTTGAAAAACAAAGCGTTTTCTAACCTTTGCAACGTTTTAGTAATCATTCAACAGTTGAATTCAGGAATTTTAATGGGTGTACTTTGTGTTTAAAATTGCTTTTCATTTTGCTGTAATTCTTTTTATCATCCGTACCACGTTTAGGAAAAAGCTTACTTTTTGGTCTTTTTGGTGTGTGAGAAATCATTGGATAGCTTAGATTAAAAGAGTTTGAATGGTCTACTTTGCCTCTGAAAAGGCTTTAACATTGCGATGAAAGACCAAAAACAAAAATTTGTTTCTATTTCAATAGTTCTCGTTGAGCAAAACCTTTTTTTTAGAGTTTCAGCAAGCAATCGATAAATAAATCTCAGGTATTCTGGCGACGGTTTCGATTTTTGAAACGGACTTCCTGGCGCTCTATAACAGTTAAAAAATTGGACTTCGCAAAACTGAACCACTCCTATTATTCACATCTTCGCTCGGAATCTCGAGAAAAACGCTAGTTCTGCTCTTCCTCTAAGTTTTAGCAATCATCCAATGGCTCAAATTCGCAGAAAGGCATGTGAACAAGATTGTTTCACAACGTTAATTTATGTGAACTGCTGTATAGTAAGCGCCAAATCACTTCAGTGTGGCCGATTCACTATGAAAGTAGAGAAGGAGCAACACCGAATGCATACTTTTGCGTACCGTGCTTCACCTCAATCGGCTCGTCTCAATGTGCGGACTGTGAAAAGCAGCATCGTGGGAGGAACAACTATTGTAAATGGTCGACTAGCCAGCTCTAATGGAAGCCAAGCTACCGATTTTTTATGCATAACTACAATGTTCATGAACCACTTATAAAACGAACTCTGAGAGATCAACACCGTGGTTGAATAGAAACCTGATTTAAACGTTGCTTGAGTTTGAAAATAGCTCGACATAAAACATTGTCAAGCATCATTTTGTATTTAACCGCTCAAACGGGAAGAGTAGTGTTCGCTTATAGAACTAAACGTTCGCTAGTACTCCAACATCTTCACTCTTGAAAAGTAGAAGAACTCATCTGTTGCTGATAGAATTGTTATAGTAAATGATGACTTGGACGTGAAATTCTGTAAGACCTTTATCTCAGGATTTCACAACTGAGGGACTAAAAATTATCCCAAAAACTTTTCATATCACTGCGAATGGTACTACATCATTAGTAGAAAAAAGAGAAGTTTTTCTCAGTTCGAGTATGTCAGTGAGAAACTTCGAATCAAATCTCACAATATCATGGCGTTCTGCCCATGTGCGAGAAGGTACAGTAAACTTGCTGAAGCATTCACTGTTTCATGAAAATTCACGAACGAATGGTGTAATTAAAAATGCAGCTTGTTGCTGGTTAAGTCGAACTGCTAACTGGCACGCACTTCTTTGTATCTTTCTTCATCTGCTTTAAAAAGGATGCTGTAGCTAATAAACAAAATTTAACCGAAAGGAAAAAAGCGTCACCGTTGCTTTTTTACAAAATCAAACCTTATGTTGTCGTTGAGGTTAGTGAGCCTGAATTGAAGAACCCAGTCTTGGTCGCTGATAGCAGGAACAGTACAGCAATGCTGTGCTACGATCTGCCTGTCAATCGTTCTTAGAAATTTTCACCTTCTCAGGAATTAATCATTGCTGATGATGTCATCTTTCCCTTTTTTTAACACAATTTGATAGCATCTGAGTAAACTTTTCACACATTTTAATTTTTTCACCATCTCAAGCTGATGGTGTTCTTGGGGCGCTAACTGCCACTAGTGTATGCACCCCGACAATTTAGACGAGCAGCTTATTGAGTAAACATTTCAGCAAAGCACAGTCGTCGCTTACTTTCCTTGCTAACTTATTATCTGATCAATACTCGAATCAGTAAAAGTTCTTAATTCTATCGCTTTTTATAGTAGCGTTGTAAAGTTATTCCGTTGCATACGGCCTTAAAATAGCTGCACAACGCGATTTTCGTTGCCTGATTATGGTTTTTTTTCCAACCTTAAAAAACAAGGTTATCTTACTTAGTGAGCTGCAATACGATTTTCTTCAAACGCTTACTTACTTTTAGCTTATGTGTGAAGAAAAAGCTAAGTAGTACGTAGTGGCACTTTGTTGAAATCCAGTTGTAGCAAGATGGACGTAACTGTTATAATATGGATCTTTTGATTTTATTTTTTTTCTGCACATTACCGAAGAGTCGCAGTGAAGATGCATGCCATGTCAGGCCTTTCATAAAAAATTTCCAGCTGATGCACGCTAGAAGGAGTCGGAAACTATAGATTGCATGACAATTTGGAGAGTAAGAGTCGACAGTAGCTTAGCATAACTAGTAAATAGTAAAGTTTTCAGATGGATGTTTGAGCACGCATGGTTTTACTCTTAGTTTAGGTATGCAAATCTTTTCTTACTATATAACCAAAGTCTAACTCGATAATACATCGAATTGACTGTTTGATCAAGCGCAAGAAAATGGTGATTCTGCATTTCTTATATACAGGGTGCGTAAGATGTTCTAATAGTTATAGATTTCGTTAATTGTAGCATATATTGTCTTTTCATCTACTTATACTTGAGTACTTGGATATTGAGATGTCCCGTCTTCACGAATTATGCGGTTTTCAGAATATTTTCCATTCGTTTCATATTCTCGCGTTTGTCGTCCATGGTGATGATTTGATTCGAGCATGGCCGCTAATAATAATTTCACACCGTGAACTGTAAAGTATCGGCACTTGCGATGCAGGTGATTAGCATTTTGATGACCACCATGATACGCGGATGGCGTCTCGCCATCGCTTGCGCGGCACTCGCTAGCCGGGGCTGAGCTGTCGGTGAGTAGCGGTTGATGATATTGATGTTTCTGTTGCGCTTTGGCTGGAGTTAAAGATGGCTAGTCGAGGGGAAAGGATTTCATGAGAATCGACGCGAAGGGTTATGGACGGCTAAACTACAAAGCCTGCGCCGCCAATTTTTTGTGACGGGAACATTTTTCCTCGAATTACTAGCGTCCCGTTGTTGAGTCTACGTATGTCGGACTTCCCAATTTTTGTTCCTTGCACGGCAATCACATGAAATTTCGTGCGGTGTGCTGCGTCAAGAAATGCTTGAAGGTCCGGCGTCATAGGAGAGCGTTCTTGCATTGGAAGAAGACATTGCATTAGAAGACATTAGGCTACTACGTAGAAGAAGAATAATTCTTTTCTCTATAGTCATGCATTTCATCACCCATATCTGTGTACCTGTGTTGAATACTCTCCGCTATACTGAAGCTAGAAAAATTTCGTAAGTAACTCAAACATGATCTTGTTGTGTTAGCAGTCCTTCATAAGGTTTAACTCATATGTGAGTAGTTGGTGCTCAAATATTTTTTTCAAGCTATGCTACACGCTTGCTCAATTTGATAAACCCAGTCAGGTTAAGATGATCTTATTAAAGGCTAAGTAGCTTCTAAACTGTGCGCAGATTAGAGTTATTTCGCTTCGTTGAGCCCATCGATCATCTCTGCTTCACTTATAAATCTCTATATGATAACGATCTTGCCAGAAATCAAGACTGGATGTTCATTTGTTAATCGAATCAGTGGTCAATAAGTTTTTCTAGAAAGGTTCTTTGAAGATTATCGAATGCATGGAATGTCATTTTTGTAGGCCTATTTTAATCAAAACTCGATTAGCCATCGAATGGCCATAAACACCCAGCCCATCATTATATTTTCATTGTGTGCAAATCATTATTTTTATTGCTTCTGCGCGTTCACCTGCAACAAAAGCTTCAAATCACTTAATATACTGTTCAACATGTAACTGACAATCCCCTTTATGAATACGATAGAAAAATAGTCAAATCGAGTCTTCTTGCTGTCTTAAGAAGAGTCAGGTTGAGGATTTTCATCAAAATTTTAAGAGTGATGAGAAGGAGATAGTAGAAAAGCACCTGCTTCTTGACAGCTTTTGATGAATTCGATCAATAATCACTGATTCACCAAACGTTTTCTACATAATAATATACATATTAGTGTCGATTGTGCTTCATCGTCCGTGAGCTGTCGGTTAACTTTTTTCATCCCTCCTTTTATTGTTTGAATTCGGTTTTAACACCATCTCCGAATGAGTCGGTAGTAAGTCCAACCAAGAATCCGCCGCCGAAAGCTAATTCTTTGGAAGCAACGTCGTGAAGACCTGAAATAGCACTTGCAAGGTAAAGTATCCGGAAACCAATCTGCACAGCCAGCAATAGACCAACCTCAGTACCGCGACACAACACTGGGTTTTCTCGTCTATGGCGCCACGCACTGAGACGACCAGTGAAATGCTACAAAATCACGGGATACACAGGACACTTCTGGAATCGGATCTGTTGAACACGCAATCAATACGTCATGGAGACTGTTTATTATCCTGCACATACAGTGCAAGAACGTTCTCCATTAATGCCGATCTTCAGCATTTCTTGACGCAGCGCACCGCACGGAATTTCATGTAATTGTCGTGCAAGGAACGAAAATCAGGAAGTCCGACATACGTAAACTCAACAATGGGACGCTAGTAATTCGAGAAGAAATGTTGCCTTCACGGACTTTTGGCGGCGGAGGCTTTGTCGTGTACCCGTCCATAACCCTTCGCGTCGATTCTCATGAAATCCTTTCTCCTCGCCTAGCCATCCTTCAACTCCAGCCAAAACGCAACAGAAACATCAGTATCATCAACCGCTACTCACCGGCAGCTCAACCCCGGCTAACGACTGCCTCGCAAGCGATGGCGTCACGCCGCCCGCGTATCAACGGTGGTCGTCAAAGTCCTGATCACCTGCATCGCAAGTGCCGACATTTCACAGATCACGGTATGAAACTATTATCAGTGGCTATGCTCGAATCAAATCATCACCATGGACGACAAACGCGAGAATATGAAGCGAATGGAAAATTTGCTGAGAACCACATAATTCGTGAAGACGGGACACCTCAATATCCAAGTATCTTAGTATCCAAGTAGAGATATAGTATCCAATATAGCATATATAAATTAAGTATAGTATATATATATAGTATATAGTAGTATATATAAGTATAGTATAGTATAGTTATATATATAGTAGAGTATAGTATAGTATATATATATATATATATATATATATGGTTCGATCTCGCGCTCACTGCTCACCAAGCCATCCATCCCTCCGGGGTCGGTAAATTGGTACCAGACTTGTCTGGGAGGATAAGCAGCACTGACTCGGTTCAGCGGTAGGCCACCGCGAGTCATTGTAAAGGCCAGATATGCATTCAATCACCTCAAACGAAGTTAAAAATTGAAGTCGAATGCATGGCGCATCCCTCAGGGATTGATCAGCGCCGAGAGAATTGTGAGATTTGATTCGAAGTTTCTCACTGACATGCTCGAACTGAGAAAAAACTTCTCTTTTTCTCATAATAATGTAGTAGCATTCGCAGTGATAAGAAAAGTTTTTGGGACAATTTTCATTCCCTCAGTTGTGAAATCCTTAGTTAAATCTTACAGAATTCCACGTCCAAGTCATCAGCTACTATAGCAATTCATCAGCTGCAGATTCTTCTTAAGAGTGTAGATGTTAGAGTAGTAGCGAACGTTTGATTCTGTAAGGCGAACACTACTCTTCCCGTTTGAGCGGCTAAAATTACAAAATGACGCTTGGCAATGTTATACGTCGAGGTATCTTCAAACTCAAAGCAACGTTTCAAATCAGGTATTTATTCAACCACGGTGTTGATCTCTCAAAATTCCATTTTATAAGAAAATTCATGAATCTTTGTCATTATGCATAACAAATCGGTGGCTTCGCTTCCATTGGAGGCGTCTAGTTAAGCATTTACAGTAGTTGTTCCTCCTACGATGCTGCTTTTCACAGTCCGCACTTCACATTGAGACGAGCCGATTGAGGTGAAGCACGGTACGCAAAAGTATGCATTCGGTGTTGCTCATTCTCTACTTTCATAGTGAATCATCGGCCACACTGAAGTGATTTGGCGCATACTATACAGCAGTTGACATAAACTAACGATGTGAAACAATTTTGTTCACATGCTTTTCGGTAAGAATTTTATGAAAGCAGTGGCTGAAATCCGCTGACGTAGTTTAACATTATACTGAAGGTGAAAGAAGAGTTCTGTGGCAAAACTGTCCCTCCTTCAACAATCCAGCTAAACAACACGGAACTACAACACGGAAGTGCACATTCAATTCCAATTAGCGTTCATAAAAAAATCACGGCAGAGCCGACGATTCTATAGCGAAGACGGTGCGTTCGATTTGTCATCTGCGGAACAAACAAAACAGATTTATTACGCTCCAAGTGCGGAGAATTTTCGTTAACCTACTCGAATTCAGATAAATTCCTTCTTTCTTCGATCACAAGCGACGTGTCTCTCATATGGTAGACCCAAAAGCTTACAGCTCCATACCTGCGAAATCCAAAGAGGAAGATGTTCCAGAATAACACTACCAAGCCGTCGCTCTTGATAGTAGTTTTGCCAACCGACAGATGATTCTACTTGTGATCATCACAGTGTTGGAGTAATAGTGAAATGTCGTTGATATCAGTGACCACCATCCCAATCAATAATTGGCTGAAACAACAAATTGTGGCTTACCGATGTTCTAAATTGTGTTCTTTAAGTTACCTCCATACAGCATGCTGTAGGTATTTACCTCGAAGCGTTGTTTTTGACAAATCTTGAATTACATAAAAAAACTCAGGTTTAGACTGACAGTCTTGTAAAGAGTAGGTTTTTAACTAAACGACTGATATCGTATCATTACAAGGCTCCCCTGTGTAATACGATAGACACCTAATACCTGTAGAATAAGAATTTGCTAATTGTCTACCACTTTGTCAATTTTTGGATTACTTGGAATAATCATCTATCATGAGGAAATAGCATTTCGAAATTTTCGGATAATTTGTTTCGAGACACTTGAAGTAATTGAATGAAGATTTGTCTATCTTTTACACTAATTATGAATTTACGTGTACGAAATGAGGCATAAGAGATTTTTTACCTTTGTACATTCTGGTGAGTTTGCAAGGAATAGATAGCGTTTGATAAATATCTACCTCGGTGAGAAGGATCAAACGTTCAAGAGGATGAGTCAGGATGCCTCACAGTGCACGTCACGTCAGTCGCGCTTTTCGCAACACCCACTTATTTTGTCATCTCGATACTCTGCTAGTTTGAAACAAGTAGCATTCACATACTTTGCAACAAGACTTGATAACTCGGTGCAGTTATCTCTTTTTCTGTGAACAATCGAAACACGGTTTCTATCTATTCTTTTCTCTTATATTAGTGAATTCTTGATGCAGTCTCAATTCCCTCCTTTATCAGAACCCTTTATCAACCTACTGCAAAAGTTCTGGCTTTTGTCTACCAGTCCGTCTCGTTAATAAAAGAGGTTTAAAAGAGGATAACGGGAATTTCAAAGCACAGCAATCACAATTTCTGATTCTTAAGAATCTATCTGTTGCAAAAAGCAATAGCATCCAAAACTTGCTTTTTGTTTTCGTCAATCGATACCTTCTTTTACAGGCTTTGTCATAAACATGCACTTGTTAAGCCAGCGTTTTTCGATTGCGTGTGTTTTATTCTGCTGAAAGCTGGGATTTTATGTCGCAGTATCAGAAACGAGAAGATGGGAACAAAATTCAGCCCGTGACACCTGCAGAATCGGCACACTCACTGTGATTTCTCCGAAGAATATCTGAGCGCCTCATTCTCATCAGAAAATTTGACAAGCAAATTTTGCTCTGAATCAAACGGACTGAGAACCCCTGGTGCTCTTTAAAAAGTCAAAGTGCTGACACGTCATTGTCACTCACACTTAGGTGCCAAGTACTAAATCCGTTTTTTGTCTTACAAACAGTGTGATGCAACTGAGCTAAAATCTGTTTTCAATCAGTCAGCTTTTCAATTTTCAGACATCATTTACTCAATTTTCACGAATAAAAATGAACGCGTCAAGACGTTCGACTGCTCTCTCCATGATTTCGCTATTAGCCACAATCTCGATAGTGTTGGGATGTGGAGTGATGCCTGCAGGACAATGTAATAAGCAGAATAA